>JALDNG010003409.1:0-25745 GCA_024349245.1 Neodontobutis hainanensis | reverse complement strand
TTTATTTCAAACGTTTGACACTTACTTTGGGTTCTTTATTTCACAAAGTCTTACTGCACAGTTCAATAAAACATATTTAATTTAACACAGAACAAGTCCTGGTTTAGTCCTGGGTTAGACCTGGTTTAGACCTGGTGCAGTCCTGGTTTAGTCCTGGGTTAGACCTGGTTTAGACCTGGTGCAGTCCTGGTTTAGTCCTGGGTTAGACCTGGTTCAGTCCTGGTTTAGACCTGGGTTAGTCCTGGGTTAGACCTGGTTTAGTCCTGGGTTAGACCTGGTTCAGTCCTGATTGAGTCCTGGTTTAGACCTGGTTTAGACCTGGTTTAGACCTGGTTTAGACCTGGTGCAGTCCTGGTTTAGACCTGGGTTAGTCCTGGGTTAGTCCTGATTTAGTCCTGGTTTAGTCCTGGTTTAGACCTGGTTTAGACCTGGTGCAGTCCTGGTTTAGACCTGGGTTAGTCCTGGGTTAGTCCTGATTTAGTCCTGGTTTAGTCCTGGTTTAGACCTGGTTTAGACCTGGTGCAGTCCTGGTTTAGACCTGGGTTAGTCCTGGGTTAGTCCTGATTGAGTCCTGGTTTAGACCTGGTTTAGACCTGGTTTAGACCTGGTGCAGTCCTGGTTTAGACCTGGGTTAGTCCTGGGTTAGACCTGGTTCAGTCCTGATTGAGTCCTGGTTTAGTCCTGGTTTAGTCCTGGTTTAGACCTGGTGCAGTCCTGGTTTAGACCTGGGTTAGTCCTGGGTTAGACCTGGTTTAATCCTGGTTTAGGTCTTTGTTTCTTAACATTTGGTGAGATTCTAAAAAGGAATTTTACACAAAACCAACAAAAGTGAGGCTGGACCGAAACTCATCAATGAACGAAGACTCACTGACATTTCCACACGAACAAACTGCAAAATAAACAGAAATGGTTTTAGGTGGATTTGAACAGGTTTTAGTGGGATTTAGACTTGGTTCAGACACAGACCTGTCGCTGGATCCAGCGCTGATCACAAACTTGTCGTCGCACGAGAAGCACAGGTTGGTCACATGACCCGAGTGGCCGCAGTAACTCTTGTGTTTGGCCTGAGACTCGACAGAGAGAAGTCTGAGTTAGTCCCAGTCCAGTCCCAGGTCTGGTCCCAGTCTCGGTCCTGGTTTTTCTCACCTGCTGCCGGTCGGTGCAGGGGAAGTCGAACAGTTTGACGAGGCCAGAGTCGTCTCCGGTGACGAGGAGGAGTCCAGAGTGTGACACGCTCAGACACGTGACCTCTGTGACCTCTGGGGCTCGAGACCACACCCCCTGAACCTCATCGCCGAGGATGCTGGGAACAAAACACAGTCAACACTGCGTCACTGTCTGGTCCGGGTCTGGTCGGGTTCTGGTCCGGGTCTGGTCCGAGTCAGGGTCGGGTCTGGTTGGGTTCTGGTCCGAGTCTGGTCCGGGTCTGGTCCGGGTCTGGTGTATAAATGTTTGGTGAGGGTCAGAGAGTCCCGTGGCTGCCACAGCTCTGTTGGTCTGCCCCGGAGCAGCTGTGGTTACAGATGTATCTTACCACCTCCAGTGTGTGACTGTGGAGTGAATGAATAACTTACATTTATTCATTTAGCTTTAGACGCTTTTATCCAAAGCGACTTGCATTAAGCTTCCATTCACCAGTGTTACAGCTGGAACACCACTGGAGGCAAGTGTCTTGCCCAAGGGCACAACGACAGTATGAACTGTGGGGAGAGCGGGAATCAAACCTCCTCCCTTCTGGTTGATGGACAACCGCTCTACCACTGAGCCACTGCGCACCCATAAATAAACTCTGTAAAGCGTCTTTGGGAATCTACAGTTGTGCTCATACGTTTACAGACCCTGGTGAAAACAAGCACAAGTGACACAAAAAGGTAGACCAACAAAAAAAATTCAGCCACAACTGCCGAGGAAATTGTTCAGGATGCAAAACAAAATAATAAAATAACTTTAGCTAATACTGGACTCCCTGAAAAAAAACGTGGTGTGTTTCAAGAGGCACAATAAGGAGGCACTTAAAGAAAAATGTGCTGCATGCACAAAGAATCTCACTTACAATACTCCCAACAGCATAAACGTTTCATTTGAGTCACAAGGCTCTGATGAAAGGAACACAGTCCTACTGTGGAACATGTAGGACACAGTCCTACTGTGGTGTTGGGGATGTGTGAGCTACAAAGGCTCAGGAAAAGATGAATACAGCATGTTTTCAGAAAATCCTGGAGGAACATTTGTTCTCATCAGCCCTGAAGCTGCTCATGGGACGTACTTGGACGTTCCAACAGGACAACGATCCAAAGTCGACCTGTCGTTGTCTACAGCAGCAGAAAGAGAAGGTTCTGGACTCAGTCTCCTGACCTCAGTGTCATTGAGCCACTCTGAGATCTCAAACCTGCAGTTCATGCAAGAGCCCAAGAATTTACAGAAACTGGAGGCTTTTTGCCAAAAAGAAAGGACAGCTTTACATCTGAGAAAATAAAGAGCCTCATCCACAAACTTCCACAAAAGACTTCAAGTGTCATTAATGTTAAAGGTGCAATAAACTGTTTTAAGAACTGGGGTCTGTAAACTTTAGATCAGGGGCATTTGGGTAGTTTCTGTTGTCATTATGATTTAAAAAGAGTAAACATTAAATGTCTTCAAACACTAACTGTGAGTGACAGAAAGATTTTTGTTTTCATTTATATTCTTTGAAAAACAGTCACAAAAAATAAATAAACATAAATTCTGTCAGGGTATGTAAACCAATGAGCACAACTGCATTAGCATGTAGCATGCATTATTATTATTATTATTATTATTATTATTTTCATTATTATTATTAGTCCAGGTCTAGTCCAGGTCTAGTGCACTGGGGAAGTCTGACCTGGTCCACGAGGCCCACGTGATCTTTTCGATCACAGCTGGATCCGTCACAGCTTTACCAGACGGGACTTCATGGATCTGTCGACAGTAAGAACTGGTCCCGACCTGGAAATTTCACCAAAAACCAAGTCAAAACCAGGTCAAGACCAGGTCAAAACCAGGTCAGGACGGGAACAGGAACGGTTCAGACCTGGATGAACCTGGAGTCTGAGGAGAAGTCGATCTGAAGAACGGATCCAGGCAGGTCTTTGCAGTATCCCACTCGGTTCAGGCTCGGACCCAAAGTCATGTCGTAGAAGTCCACCAGACCATCCACAAAACCCACCGCCAAGAACCGACTCTCAGGGCAGAACCTGGACCAAGACCACAAAGAACCAGATCAAAATCTAACCCACACAGATCAGATTTAAGTCTGGTTGAGGACTTCTTAGACCTGCTTTAGACCTACTGCACACTCGTTTTCTCTTTGAACTTTACTTGAGCTGCATTAACCGTTGAATAGCTTGTTTGAGGGACCAATTAAGCTAATATTGTCTTTTCTTATTCAGTCCGGCCCAAGTCCCTAGTCTTGGTCTGGCTTTAGACTGGTTTAGTACCTTAGGTCTCGTATAGCGGCACAGCGGTCCCTCTTTTTCGCCCATAAGGACAGACTGTTGACGGTGAGCAGCAGGACTTCTCCCTGGTCCAGACCGATACCGAGCAGGTCTCCGCTTGGACTGAAGCGGCAGCAGCGAGCGGCGCGGCCCACGCTCAACTGACTCAGCAGTTTCTGACAAAAACATGACTCTGTTAACTCTATTCAATATCTCTGACTCAAAATCATAAAACTTACCTTATCGGTCAGGTCCCAGATCCGGACTGTGCCATCGTCACCGCTCGAGACAAACAGGTCTTTGGTCGGATGAGTGGCCAGACCCCAAACTCCTCCCAACACAGCCACAGATCCGCCCACAGCCACCGGAGGGAGTCTTGCAGTTCCGCCCACAGCCACCGGAGGGAGTCCTGCAGTTCCGCCCACAGCCACCGGAGGGAGTCTTGCAGTTCCGCCCACAGCCACCGGAGGGAGTCCTGCAGATCCGCCCACAGCCAATAGAGGGAGTCCTGCAGTTCCGCCCACAGCCACCGGAGGGAGTCCTGCAGATCCGCCCACAGCCAATAGAGGGAGTCCTGCAGTTCCGCCCACAGCCACCGGAGGGAGTCCTGCAGATCCGCCCACAGCCACCGGAGGGAGTCCTGCAGTTCCGCTCACAGCCACCGGAGGGAGTCCTGCAGATCCGCCCACAGCCACCGGAGGGAGTCCTGCAGTTCCGCCCACAGCCACAGGGGGCATGAGCCCATTCAGGATCAGGTTTGACACTGCGTTCTTTTCTCCGACTTCGACAATGTCTCCGTCCTTTGTCCCGACCAGGATCTTACCCTGGAAAGACAAAACCAGGATATTCATTTCCACTGAGCTCTGTCCTCACTGACCTGTCACAACTGTTCTCCTGATGGTTGTATGTCTGTCCGTTCAGAGGAATTCAAAAGTGTTTCGGGCAATATTATCTGCTCATATTCAGTCAAATGCTTCAGAACTTATTGGACATTGCTTCACAGAGCAGATGGACAATGACCAGAAGCATTCTGCGAAAGCAACCGAAGAGCTTTTTAAAGGAGAAGTGGAATGCTATGCAATGGCCAAGTCAATTAAGTCAAGAATTGTGTCGATGACCCAATATTTATGGACTTGACTGTATCTTGGGTTTAACTGGATTTGAAAAGGTTTGAAGCGTTTACAAATAGCGTTGGATGGGTTTATAGTGGTTTAGCTTTAACTGGTTCAGGTCAGGTCTAAACCAGGACTTACATTTCCTCTGCAGACTGAGCGAACATTCTCCACCGTTTTTCCAGTTTCCAACTGAAACGCTCTGCATCTCTTCATCTCCTGATCCCACAGCTTCACCGCACCACCTTCTTTAGTCCTGGAAACAAAACCGAACTAAAGACCGGACTAACGACGAGGAAAACTAAAGACGAGGAAAAGAGGAAAACTAAAGACGAGGAAAACTAAAGATGAGGAAAACTAAAGACGAGGAAAAGAAGAGGAACTAAAGACGAGGAAAACTAAAGATGAGGAAAACTAAAGACGAGGAAAAGAGGAAAACTAAAGACGAGGAAAACTAAAGACGAGGAAAAGAGGAAAACTAAAGACGAGGAAAACTAAAGACGAGGAAAAGAGGAAAACTAAAGACGAGGAAAACTAAAGACGAGGAAAACTAAAGACGAGGAAAAGAGGAAAACTAAAGACGAGGAAAACTAAAGACGAGGAAAAGAGGAAAACTAAAGACGAGGAAAACTAAAGACGAGGAAAACTAAAGACGAGGAAAAGAGGAAAACTAAAGACGAGGAAAAGAGGAAAACTAAAGACGAGGAAAAGAGGAAAACTAAAGACGAGGAAAAGAGGAAAACTAAAGACGAGGAAAACTAAAGACGAGGAAAACTAAAGACGAGGAAAAGAGGAAAACTAAAGACGAGGAAAAGAGGAAAACTAAAGACGAGGAAAACTAAAGATGAGGAAAACTAAAGATGAGGAAAAGAAGAGGAACTAAAGACGAGGAAAAGAGGAAAACTAAAGACGAGGAAAAGGGGCGCCAACTGCGGCCCGCAAGACAATATTTTGTGGCCCGCAGGACGATATGAAAGTTTAATGTTAGTGCCCTGATAGTTTTATATGAATGGCCCGTTACCACGTTGTGTGGAAGGTTCCTTTTTGTGCTGGAACTGAACCATCCTACCATCTCAGTGGAGGATATGGCTCCTGGGGGCCCTCGGCTGGGCTTGATGCAGAGAAACATTTAACACTATGGAGGAGCCTGTGTAACATCACAGAGCCGTTCTTATTGTGTTTGAAATGAGCATGTTGGACCTGGAGCTGGACTTTAATGTTACCGGCGTTGGATTTGGGATCATGAGGATTGTATTTTGTTTTCTCATCATTTTATTTGTTTGAAAGTTGATGTCAATTTAACCGCCACTATCCAAGTGGATTTGTTATCATGACAAATCTGCAAATTAACGCTGATGTTATGTTAACCATATCACCGAGGGGAGGGGACATGGGGCCCCAGCTCATTCATGTTCTTCAATATTCCATTAAGTTCAGGATGGCTCAGGTTCAGAAGAACCCACTGAAGTTAAAGAACTGTTAGTAATGACGTCTGAGAGGATTTAACAAAGTTTTTTTTGTGGAAAACCTGATCCAGCCCAGCCTCACCCAGACTCTGCCTCCTGCGGCCCCCGAGTAATTTGAGTTTGAGACCCCTGTTCTAGAGTGAAACTTTTCTGGTTTAGGTTTCAGAACACTGTTGTAAATTCTAGGCAGCATGATTCTGAGGCCACCTGCTCTGTTCAAAGAGGGATTTTCTATTTGAACCTTCACACCTCTCTCAGAAAAAGGAGTGAAACTAAAAAACACTGACTCACGGTTTCTCTTTGGCTCCGGTGACAATGAGGCCGTCTCTCAGAGTCGTGAACATGGAGAAGACTGGGCCGCTGTGAGCTTTGGCCACAATTCGCAGCAAAAAGTGTTCCCTCCAAACGTAGACGTCTCCGTTTATCGCTCCAGTGAACGTCAGGCTGTTCTGTAAGAAACAAAAACAGAACAAAAAACAGTTTAAATCCAACTAAAACCTGTTCAGATCACCCTAAACCCTTGGTGGTACTCACAGCTCCGAACGCAAGTGACAACATGGTTTGGTGTTGGGCGTCTTCGATCGACCCGAGCAGTCCTTTCTTGTAGAGCAGCGAGCCGCCAACCAGCGTCCAGAACTTCATGTGTTTGATTCCAACAGAAACAAACTGCGAATCTGAATCAGGACGAAACTCTGCCAAAAAGATCCGCTCGCTGTGGCCCCCCCTGCTGGTCACCACCGAGCCTGCAGGAATAAGACACATTAATAATGTGTCAAACTAACCTTACTACTCCCCCTGCTGGTCACCACTGAGCCTGCAAAGATTAGACACATTAATAATGTGTCAATTTAACCTTACTACTCCCCCTGCTGGTCACCACCGAGCCTACAGGAATAAGACATATTAATAATGTGTCAACCTAACCTTACTACTCCCCCTGCTGGTCACCACTGAGCCTGCAGAGATTAGACACATTAATAATGTGTCAACCTAACCTTACTACTCCCCCTGCTGGTCACCACCGAGCCTGCAGGAATAAGACATATTAATAATGTGTCAATTTAACCTTACTACTCCCCCTGCTGGTCACCACCGAGCCTGCAGAGATTAGACACATTAATAATGTGTCAACCTAACCTTACTACTCCCCCTGCTGGTCACCACCGAGCCTGCAGAGATTAGACACATTAATAATGTGTCAACCTAACCATACTACTCCCCCTGCTGGTCACCACCGAGCCTGCAGGAATAAGACATATTAATAATGTGTCAATTTAACCTTACTACTCCCCCTGCTGGTCACCACCGAGCCTGCAGGAATAAGACATATTAATAATGTGTCAATTTAACCTTACTACTCCCCCTGCTGGTCACCACCGAGCCTGCAGGAATAAGACATATTAATAATGTGTCAATTTAACCTTACTACTCCCCCTGCTGGTCACCACCGAGCCTGCAGGAATAAGACATATTAATAATGTGTCAATTTAACCTTACTACTCCCCCTGCTGGTCACCACCGAGCCTGCAGGAATAAGACATTAATAATGTGTCAACCTAACCTTACTACTCCCCCTGCTGGTCACCACCGAGCCTGCAGAGATTAGACACTCTGGGAGTTCAACATCAATAATGTGACAAATAGAGAACCCAGTCCAACCTAACCTTACTGAAACAGCGCCCCTTTACTCCCCCTGCTGGCTCTGGGCAGTATTACCTTCCTGCCACTTCCACACAGTGATGGTGTGTTCAGGGTCCACTCCCACAGACAGAAGCAGTTTCCCTGTGGCGCTGAAGTTTACGTAGCCCACACCTTTACTGTGAACGCACCGCAGCACCGACAGAGTCTGCTTTGATGCAGCCTCCCACACCCGGATCTGAGTACCTGCATGGAACCAGAACTGAGTTAAACCAGGTCAAAACCAGGTCTAAACCCAGGATAAACCAGGAGTAAACCCAGGATAAATCAGGTCTAAACCCAGGATAAACCAGGAGTAAACCCAGGATAAATCAGGTCTAAACACAGGATAAACCAGGTCTAAACCCAGGATAAACCAGGACTAAACCCAGGATAAACCAGGAGTAAACCCAGGATAAATCAGGTCAAAACCCAGGATAAACCAGGTCTAAACACAGGATAAACCAGGTCTAAACCCAGGATAAACCAGGACTAAACCCAGGATAAACCAGGTCTAAACCCAGGATAAACCAGGTCTAAACCCAGGATAAACCAGGACTAAACCCAGGATAAACCAGGTCTAAACACAGGATAAACCAGGTCTAAACCCAGGATAAACCAGGACTAAACCCAGGATAAACCAGGAGTAAACCCAGGATAAACCAGGTCTAAACCCAGGATAAACCAGGACTAAACCCAGGATAAACCAGGTCTAAACCCAGGATAAACCAGGTCTAAACCCAGGTCTAAACCCAGGATAAACCAGGTCTAAACCCAGGATAAACCAGGACTAAACCCAGGATAAACCAGGACTAAACCCAGGATAAACCAGGTCTAAACCCAGGATAAACCAGGTCTAAACCCAGGTTTAAACCCAGGATAAACCAGGTCTAAACCCAGGATAAACCAGGTCTAAACCCAGGATAAACCAGGTCTAAACCCAGGATAAACCAGGACTAAACCCAGGATAAACCAGGTCTAAACACAGGATAAACCAGGTCTAAACACAGGATAAACCAGGACTAAACCCAGGATAAACCAGGAGTAAACCCAGGATAAATCAGGTCTAAACCCAGGATAAACCAGGAGTAAACCCAGGATAAACCAGGTCTAAACCCAGGATAAACCAGGACTAAACCCAGGATAAACCAGGTCTAAACCCAGGATAAACCAGGTCTAAACCCAGGTCTAAACCCAGGATAAACCAGGTCTAAACCCAGGATAAACCAGGACTAAACCCAGGATAAACCAGGACTAAACCAAGACTAAACCAGGTCTAAACCCAGGTCTAAACCAGGTCTAAACCAGGACTAGACCAGCTCTGAACCAGCTCTGAACCAGGTCTGAACCAGGTCTGAACCAGGTCTGAACCAGGTCTGAACCAGGACTGAACCAGGTCTAACCCAGGACTGAATCAGGACTAAACCCAGGTTTAAACCCAGGATAAAAACCAGGTCTAAACCCAGGATAAAAACCAGGTCTAAACCCAGGTCTAAACCCAGGATAAACCAGGTCTAAACCCAGGTCTAAAACCAGGATAAACCAGGTCTAAACCCAGGATAAACCAGGTCTAAACCCAGGATAAACCAGGAGTAAACCCAGGAAAAATCAGGTCTAAACCCAGGATAAACCAGGACTAAACCCAGGATAAACCAGGACTAAACCCAGGATAAACCAGGTCTAAACCCAGGATAAACCAGGACTAAACCCAGGATAAACCAGGTCTAAACCCAGGATAAACCAGGTCTAAACCCAGGATAAACCAGGACTAAACCCAGGATAAACCAGGTCTAAACCCAGGATAAACCAGGACTAAACCCAGGATAAACCAGGTCTAAACCCAGGATAAACCAGGTCTAAACCCAGGTTTAAACCCAGGATAAACCAGGTCTAAACCCAGGTCTAAAACCAGGATAAACCAGGTCTAAACCCAGGATAAACCAGGTCTAAACCCAGGACTAAAACCAGGATAAACCAGGTCTAAACCCAGGATAAACCAGGTCTAAACCCAGGATAAACCAGGTCTAAACCCAGGATAAACCAGGACTAAACCCAGGATAAACCAGGTCTAAACCCAGGATAAACCAGGAGTAAACCCAGGATAAATCAGGCCAAAACCCAGGATAAACCAGGTCTAAACCCAGGATAAACCAGGACTAAACCCAGGATAAACCAGGTCTAAACCCAGGTCTAAACCCAGGATAAACCAGGTCTAAACCCAGGATAACCCAGTTTCTAAACCCAGGATAAACTAGGACTAAACCCAGGATAAATCAGGTCAAAACCCAGGATAAACTAGGACTAAACCCAGGATTAACCAGGTCTAAACCCAGGATAAACCAGGACTAAACCCAGGATAAATAAGATCTTAACCCAGGATAAACCAGGTCTAAACCCAGGATAAACCAGGTCTAAACCCAGGATAAACCAGGTCTAAACCCAGGTCTAAACCCAGGATAAACCAGGTCTAAACCCAGGTCTAAAACCAGGATAAACCAGGTCTAAACCCAGGATAAACCATGTCTAAACCCAGGATAAACCAGGAGTAAACCCAGGAAAAATCAGGTCTAAACCCAGGATAAACCAGGACTAAACCCAGGATAAACCAGGACTAAACCCAGGATAAACCAGGTCTAAACCCAGGATAAACCAGGACTAAACCCAGGATAAACCAGGTCTAAACCCAGGATAAACCAGGTCTAAACCCAGGATAAACCAGGACTAAACCCAGGATAAACCAGGTCTAAACCCAGGATAAACCAGGACTAAAACCAGGATAAACCAGGTCTAAACCCAGGATAAACCAGGTCTAAACCCAGGTTTAAACCCAGGATAAACCAGGTCTAAACCCAGGTCTAAAACCAGGATAAACCAGGTCTAAACCCAGGATAAACCAGGTCTAAACCCAGGACTAAAACCAGGATAAACCAGGTCTAAACCCAGGATAAACCAGGTCTAAACCCAGGATAAACCAGGTCTAAACCCAGGATAAACCAGGACTAAACCCAGGATAAACCAGGTCTAAACCCAGGATAAACCAGGAGTAAACCCAGGATAAATCAGGCCAAAACCCAGGATAAACCAGGTCTAAACCCAGGATAAACCAGGACTAAACCCAGGATAAACCAGGTCTAAACCCAGGTCTAAACCCAGGATAAACCAGGTCTAAACCCAGGATAACCCAGTTTCTAAACCCAGGATAAACTAGGACTAAACCCAGGATAAATCAGGTCAAAACCCAGGATAAACTAGGACTAAACCCAGGATTAACCAGGTCTAAACCCAGGATAAACCAGGACTAAACCCAGGATAAATAAGATCTTAACCCAGGATAAACCAGGTCTAAACCCAGGATAACCCAGTTTCTAAACCCAGGATAAACTAGGACTAAACCCAGGATAAATCAGGTCAAAACCCAGGATAAACTAGGACTAAACCCAGGATTAACCAGGTCTAAACCCAGGATAAACCAGGACTAAACCCAGGATAAACCAGGTCTAAACCCAGGATAAACCAGGACTAAACCCAGGATAAACTAGGACTAAACCCAGGATAAACCAGGACTAAACCCAGGATAAACCAGGACTAAACCCAGGATAAACCAGGCTAAACCATGTCTAAACCCAGGATAAACCAGGTCTAAACCCAGGATAAACCAGGTCTAAACCCAGGATAAACTAGGACTAAACCCAGGATAAACCAGGACTAAACCCAGGATAAACCAGGACTAAACCCAGGATAAACCAGGTCAAAACCCAGGATAAACTAGGACTAAACCCAGGATAAACCAGGACTAAACCCAGGATAAACCAGGTCTAAACCCAGGATAAATCAGATCTAAACCCAGGATAAACAAAGACTAAACCCAGGATAAACCAGGTCTAAACCCACAATAAACCAGGTCTAAACCCAGGATAAACCAGGACTAAACCCAGGATAAACCAGGACTAAACCCAGGATAAACTAGGACTAAACCCAGGATAAACCAGGTCTAAACCCAGGATAAACCAGGTCTAAACCCAGGATAAACCAGGACAAAACCCAAGATAAACCAGGTCTAAACCTAGGATAAACCAGGACTAACCCCAGGATAAACCAGGACTAAAACCAGGTCTAAACCCAGGATAAACCAGGACTAAACCCAGGATAAACCAGGACTAAACCCAGGATAAACCAGGTCTAAACCCAGGATAAACCAGGACTAAACCCAGGATAAACCAGGTCTAAACCCAGGACTAAACCAGGTCTAAACCAGGTCTAAACCCAGGATAAACCAGGTCTAAACCCAGGATAAACTAGGACTAAACCCAGGATAAACCAGGTCTAAACCCAGGATAAACCAGGTCTAAACCCAGGATAAATCAGATCTAAACCCAGGATAAACTAGGACTAAACCCAGGATAAACCAGGTCTAAACCCACGATAAACCAGGTCTAAACCCAGGATAAACCAGGACTAAACCCAGGATAAACCAGGACTAAACCCAGGATAAACTAGGACTAAACCCAGGATAAACCAGGACTAAAACCAGGATAAACCAGGTCTAAACCCAGGATAAACCAGGACTAAACCCAGGATAAACCAGGACTAAACCCAGGTTTAAACCCAGGATAAACCAGGTCTAAACCCAGGATAAACCAGGTCTAAACCCAGGATAAACCAGGTCTAAACCCAGGATAAACCAGGAGTAAACCCAGGATAAACCAGGTCTAAACCCAGGATAAACCAGGTCTAAACCCAGGATAAATCAGGTCAAAACCCAGGATAAACCAGGTCTAAACCCAGGATAAACCAGGACTAAACCCAGGATAAACCAGGTCTAAACCCAGGATAAACCAGGACTAAACCCAGGATAAACCAGGTCTAAACCCAGGATAAACCAGGTCTAAACCCAGGATAAACCAGGAGTAAACCCAGGAAAAATCAGGTCTAAACCCAGGATAAACCAGGTCTAAACCCAGGATAAACCAGGTCTAAACCCAGGTTTAAACCCAGGATAAAAACCAGGTCTAAACCCAGGATAAAAACCAGGTCTAAACCCAGGTCTAAACCCAGGATAAACCAGGACTAAACCCAGGATAAACCAGGTCTAAACCCAGGATAAACCAGGTCTAAACCCAGGTTTAAACCCAGGATAAACCAGGTCTAAACCCAGGTCTAAAACCAGGATAAACCAGGTCTAAACCCAGGATAAACCAGGTCTAAACCCAGGATAAACCAGGAGTAAACCCAGGAAAAATCAGGTCTAAACCCAGGATAAACCAGGTCTAAACCCAGGATAAACCAGGTCTAAACCCAGGATAAACCAGGACTAAACCCAGGATAAACCAGGTCTAAACCCAGGATAAACCAGGAGTAAACCCAGGATAAATCAGGCCAAAACCCAGGATAAACCAGGTCTAAACCCAGGATAAACCAGGACTAAACCCAGGATAAACCAGGTCTAAACCCAGGATAAACCAGGTCTAAACCCAGGTCTAAACCCAGGATAAACCAGGTCTAAACCCAGGATAACCCAGTTTCTAAACCCAGGATAAACCAGGTCTAAAGCCAGGATAAACCAGGTCAAAACCCAGGATAAACTAGGACTAAACCCAGGATTAACCAGGTCTAAACCCAGGATAAACCAGGACTAAACCCAGGATAAACTAGGACTAAACCCAGGATTAACCAGGTCTAAACCCAGGATAAACCAGGACTAAACCCAGGATAAATAAGATCTTAACCCAGGATAAACCAGGTCTAAACCCAGGATAAACCAGGTCTAAACCCACGATAAACCAGGTCTAAACCCAGGATAAACCAGGACTAAACCCAGGATAAACTAGGACTAAACCCAGGATAAACCAGGACTAAACCCAGGATAAACCAGGACTAAACCCAGGATAAACCAGGCTAAACCATGTCTAAACCCAGGATAAACCAGGTCTAAACCCAGGATAAACCAGGTCTAAACCCAGGATAAATCAGGTCAAAACCCAGGATAAACTAGGACTAAACCCAGGATAAACCAGGACTAAACCCAGGATAAACCAGGTCTAAACCCAGGATAAATCAGATCTAAACCCAGGATAAACTAAGACTAAACCCAGGATAAACCAGGTCTAAACCCACAATAAACCAGGTCTAAACCCAGGATAAACCAGGACTAAACCCAGGATAAACCAGGACTAAACCCAGGATAAACTAGGACTAAACCCAGGATAAACCAGGTCTAAACCCAGGATAAACCAGGTCTAAACCCAGGATAAACCAGGACAAAACCCAAGATAAACCAGGTCTAAACCCAGGATAAACCAGGACTAACCCCAGGATAAACCAGGACTAAAACCAGGTCTAAACCCAGGATAAACCAGGACTAAACCCAGGATAAACCAGGACTAAACCCAGGATAAACCAGGTCTAAACCCAGGATAAACCAGGACTAAACCCAGGATAAACCAGGTCTAAACCCAGGACTAAACCAGGTCTAAACCAGGTCTAAACCCAGGATAAACCAGGTCTAAACCCAGGATAAACTAGGACTAAACCCAGGATAAACCAGGTCTAAACCCAGGATAAACCAGGTCTAAACCCAGGATAAATCAGATCTAAACCCAGGATAAACTAGGACTAAACCCAGGATAAACCAGGTCTAAACCCACGATAAACCAGGTCTAAACCCAGGATAAACCAGGACTAAACCCAGGATAAACCAGGACTAAACCCAGGATAAACTAGGACTAAACCCAGGATAAACCAGGACTAAACCCAGGATAAACCAGGTCTAAACCCAGGATAAACCAGGACTAAACCCAGGATAAACCAGGACTAAACCCAGGTTTAAACCCAGGATAAACCAGGTCTAAACCCAGGATAAACCAGGTCTAAACCCAGGATAAACCAGGTCTAAACCCAGGATAAACCAGGAGTAAACCCAGGATAAACCAGGTCTAAACCCAGGATAAACCAGGTCTAAACCCAGGATAAATCAGGTCAAAACCCAGGATAAACCAGGTCTAAACCCAGGATAAACCAGGACTAAACCCAGGATAAACCAGGTCTAAACCCAGGATAAACCAGGACTAAACCCAGGATAAACCAGGTCTAAACCCAGGACTAAACCAGGTCTAAACCCAGGACTAAACCAGGTCTAAACCAAGGATAAACCAGGTCTAAACCCAGGATAAACTAGGACTAAACCCAGGATAAACCAGGTCTAAACCCAGGATAAACCAGGTCTAAACCCAGGATAAATCAGATCTAAACCCAGGATAAACTAGGACTAAACCCAGGATAAACCAGGTCTAAACCCACAATAAACCAGGTCTAAACCCAGGATAAACCAGGACTAAACCCAGGATAAACCAGGACTAAACCCAGGATAAACCAGGACTAAACCCAGGATAAACCAGGTCTAAACCCAGGATAAACCAGGTCTAAACCCAGGATAAACCAGGACTAAACCCAGGATAAACCAGGACTAAACCCAGGTTTAAACCCAGGATAAACCAGGTCTAAACCCAGGATAAACCAGGTCTAAACCCAGGATAAACCAGGTCTAAACCCAGGATAAACCAGGAGTAAACCCAGGATAAACCAGGTCTAAACCCAGGTCTAAACCCAGGATAAACCAGGTCTAAACCAAGGATAAACCAGGTCTAAACCCAGGATAAACCAGGACTAAACCCAGGATAAACCAGGTCTAAACACAGGATAAACCAGGTCTAAACACAGGATAAACCAGGACTAAACCCAGGATAAACCAGGAGTAAACCCAGGATAAATCAGGTCTAAACCCAGGATAAACCAGGAGTAAACCCAGGATAAACCAGGTCTAAACCCAGGATAAACCAGGACTAAACCCAGGATAAACCAGGTCTAAACCCAGGATAAACCAGGTCTAAACCCAGGTCTAAACCCAGGATAAACCAGGTCTAAACCCAGGATAAACCAGGACTAAACCCAGGATAAACCAGGACTAAACCAAGACTAAACCAGGTCTAAACCCAGGTCTAAACCAGGTCTAAACCAGGACTAGACCAGCTCTGAACCAGCTCTGAACCAGGTCTGAACCAGGTCTGAACCAGGTCTGAACCAGGTCTGAACCAGGACTGAACCAGGTCTAACCCAGGACTGAATCAGGACTAAACCCAGGTTTAAACCCAGGATAAAACCAGGTCTAAACCCAGGATAAAAACCAGGTCTAAACCCAGGTCTAAACCCAGGATAAACCAGGTCTAAACCCAGGTCTAAAACCAGGATAAACCAGGTCTAAACCCAGGATAAACCAGGTCTAAACCCAGGATAAACCAGGAGTAAACCCAGGAAAAATCAGGTCTAAACCCAGGATAAACCAGGACTAAACCCAGGATAAACCAGGACTAAACCCAGGATAAACCAGGTCTAAACCCAGGATAAACCAGGACTAAACCCAGGATAAACCAGGTCTAAACCCAGGATAAACCAGGTCTAAACCCAGGATAAACCAGGACTAAACCCAGGATAAACCAGGTCTAAACCCAGGATAAACCAGGACTAAACCCAGGATAAACCAGGTCTAAACCCAGGATAAACCAGGTCTAAACCCAGGTTTAAACCCAGGATAAACCAGGTCTAAACCCAGGTCTAAAACCAGGATAAACCAGGTCTAAACCCAGGATAAACCAGGTCTAAACCCAGGACTAAAACCAGGATAAACCAGGTCTAAACCCAGGATAAACCAGGTCTAAACCCAGGATAAACCAGGTCTAAACCCAGGATAAACCAGGACTAAACCCAGGATAAACCAGGAGTAAACCCAGGATAAATCAGGCCAAAACCCAGGATAAACCAGGTCTAAACCCAGGATAAACCAGGACTAAACCCAGGATAAACCAGGTCTAAACCCAGGTCTAAACCCAGGATAAACCAGGTCTAAACCCAGGATAACCCAGTTTCTAAACCCAGGATAAACTAGGACTAAACCCAGGATAAATCAGGTCAAAACCCAGGATAAACTAGGACTAAACCCAGGATTAACCAGGTCTAAACCCAGGATAAACCAGGACTAAACCCAGGATAAATAAGATCTTAACCCAGGATAAACCAGGTCTAAACCCAGGATAAACCAGGTCTAAACCCAGGATAAACCAGGTCTAAACCCAGGTCTAAACCCAGGATAAACCAGGTCTAAACCCAAGTCTAAAACCAGGATAAACCAGGTCTAAACCCAGGATAAACCAGGAGTAAACCCAGGAAAAATCAGGTCTAAACCCAGGATAAACCAGGACTAAACCCAGGATAAACCAGGACTAAACCCAGGATAAACCAGGTCTAAACCCAGGATAAACCAGGACTAAACCCAGGATAAACCAGGTCTAAACCCAGGATAAACCAGGTCTAAACCCAGGATAAACCAGGACTAAACCCAGGATAAACCAGGTCTAAACCCAGGATAAACCAGGACTAAACCCAGGATAAACCAGGTCTAAACCCAGGATAAACCAGGTCTAAACCAGGTTTAAACCCAGGATAAACCAGGTCTAAACCCAGGTCTAAAACCAGGATAAACCAGGTCTAAACCCAGGATAAACCAGGTCTAAACCCAGGACTAAAACCAGGATAAACCAGGTCTAAACCCAGGATAAACCAGGTCTAAACCCAGGATAAACCAGGTCTAAACCCAGGATAAACCAGGACTAAACCCAGGATAAACCAGGTCTAAACCCATGATAAACCAGGAGTAAACCCAGGATAAATCAGGCCAAAACCCAGGATAAACCAGGTCTAAACCCAGGATAAACCAGGACTAAACCCAGGATAAACCAGGTCTAAACCCAGGTCTAAACCCAGGATAAACCAGGTCTAAACCCAGGATAACCCAGTTTCTAAACCCAGGATAAACTAGGACTAAACCCAGGATAAATCAGGTCAAAACCCAGGATAAACTAGGACTAAACCCAGGATTAACCAGGTCTAAACCCAGGATAAACCAGGACTAAACCCAGGATAAATAAGATCTTAACCCAGGATAAACCAGGTCTAAACCCAGGATAACCCAGTTTCTAAACCCAGGATAAACTAGGACTAAACCCAGGATAAATCAGGTCAAAACCCAGGATAAACTAGGACTAAACCCAGGATTAACCAGGTCTAAACCCAGGATAAACCAGGACTAAACCCAGGATAAACCAGGTCTAAACCCAGGATAAACCAGGACTAAACCCAGGATAAACTAGGACTAAACCCAGGATAAACCAGGACTAAACCCAGGATAAACCAGGACTAAACCCAGGATAAACCAGGCTAAACCATGTCTAAACCCAGGATAAACCAGGTCTAAACCCAGGATAAACCAGGTCTAAACCCAGGATAAACTAGGACTAAACCCAGGATAAACCAGGACTAAACCCAGGATAAACCAGGACTAAACCCAGGATAAACCAGGTCAAAACCCAGGATAAACTAGGACTAAACCCAGGATAAACCAGGACTAAACCCAGGATAAACCAGGTCTAAACCCAGGATAAATCAGATCTAAACCCAGGATAAACAAAGACTAAACCCAGGATAAACCAGGTCTAAACCCACAATAAACCAGGTCTAAACCCAGGATAAACCAGGACTAAACCCAGGATAAACCAGGACTAAACCCAGGATAAACTAGGACTAAACCCAGGATAAACCAGGTCTAAACCCAGGAAAAACCAGGTCTAAACCCAGGATAAACCAGGACAAAACCCAAGATAAACCAGGTCTAAACCTAGGATAAACCAGGACTAACCCCAGGATAAACCAGGACTAAACCAGGTCTAAACCCAGGATAAACCAGGACTAAACCCAGGATAAACCAGGACTAAACCAGGATAAACCAGGTCTAAACCCAGGATAAACCAGGACTAAACCCAGGATAAACCAGGTCTAAACCCAGGACTAAACCAGGTCTAAACCAGGTCTAAACCCAGGATAAACCAGGTCTAAACCCAGGATAAACTAGGACTAAACCCAGGATAAACCAGGTCTAAACCCAGGATAAACCAGGTCTAAACCCAGGATACATCAGATCTAAACCCAGGATAAACTAGGACTAAACCCAGGATAAACCAGGTCTAAACCCACGATAAACCAGGTCTAAACCCAGGATAAACCAGGACTAAACCCAGGATAAACCAGGACTAAACCCAGGATAAACTAGGACTAAACCCAGGATAAACCAGGACTAAACCCAGGATAAACCAGGTCTAAACCCAGGATAAACCAGGACTAAACCCAGGATAAACCAGGACTAAACCCAGGTTTAAACCCAGGATAAACCAGGTCTAAACCCAGGATAAACCAGGTCTAAACCCAGGATAAACCAGGTCTAAACCCAGGATAAACCAGGACTAAACCAGGATAAACCAGGTCTAAACCCAGGATAAACCAGGTCTAAACCCAGGATAAATCAGGTCAAAACCCAGGATAAACCAGGTCTAAACCCAGGATAAACCAGGACTAAACCACGATAAACCAGGTCTAAACCCAGGATAAACCAGGACTAAACCCAGGATAAACTAGGACTAAACCCAGGATAAACCAGGACTAAACCCAGGATAAACCAGGACTAAACCCAGGATAAACCAGGCTAAACCATGTCTAAACCCAGGATAAACCAGGTCTAAACCCAGGATAAACCAGGTCTAAACCCAGGATAAATCAGGTCAAAACCCAGGATAAACTAGGACTAAACCCAGGATAAACCAGGACTAAACCCAGGATAAACCAGGTCTAAACCCAGGATAAATCAGATCTAAACCCAGGATAAACTAAGACTAAACCCAGGATAAACCAGGTCTAAACCCACAATAAACCAGGTCTAAACCCAGGATAAACCAGGACTAAACCCAGGATAAACCAGGACTAAACCCAGGATAAACTAGGACTAAACCCAGGATAAACCAGGTCTAAACCCAGGATAAACCAGGTCTAAACCCAGGATAAACCAGGACAAAACCCAAGATAAACCAGGTCTAAACCTAGGATAAACCAGGACTAACCCCAGGATAAACCAGGACTAAAACCAGGTCTAAACCCAGGATAAACCAGGACTAAACCCAGGATAAACCAGGACTAAACCCAGGATAAACCAGGTCTAAACCCAGGATAAACCAGGACTAAACCCAGGATAAACCAGGTCTAAACCCAGGACTAAACCAGGTCTAAACCAGGTCTAAACCCAGGATAAACCAGGTCTAAACCCAGGATAAACTAGGACTAAACCCAGGATAAACCAGGTCTAAACCCAGGATAAACCAGGTCTAAACCCAGGATAAATCAGATCTAAACCCAGGATAAACTAGGACTAAACCCAGGATAAACCAGGTCTAAACCCACGATAAACCAGGTCTAAACCCAGGATAAACCAGGACTAAACCCAGGATAAACCAGGACTAAACCCAGGATAAACTAGGACTAAACCCAGGATAAACCAGGACTAAACCCAGGATAAACCAGGTCTAAACCCAGGATAAACCAGGACTAAACCCAGGATAAACCAGGACTAAACCCAGGTTTAAACCCAGGATAAACCAGGTCTAAACCCACAATAAACCAGGTCTAAACCCAGGATAAACCAGGACTAAACCCAGGATAAACCAGGACTAAACCCAGGATAAACCAGGACTAAACCCAGGATAAACCAGGTCTAAACCCAGGATAAACCAGGTCTAAACCCAGGATAAACCAGGACTAAACCCAGGATAAACCAGGACTAAACCCAGGTTTAAACCCAGGATAAACCAGGTCTAAACCCAGGATAAACCAGGTCTAAACCCAGGATAAACCAGGTCTAAACCCAGGATAAACCAGGAGTAAACCCAGGATAAACCAGGTCTAAACCCAGGTCTAAACCCAGGATAAACCAGGTCTAAACCCAGGATAAATCAGGTCAAAACCCAGGATAAACCAGGTCTAAACCCAGGATAACCAGGACTAAACCCAGGATAAACCAGGTCTAAACCCAGGTCAAAACCCAGGATAAACCAGGTCTAAACCCAGGATAAACCAGGTCTAAACCCAGGATAAACCAGGAGTAAACCCAGGATAAACCAGGTCTAAACCCAGGATAAACCAGGACTAAACCCAGGATAAACCAGGACTAAACCCAGGATAAACCAGGTCTAAACCCAGGTCAAAACCCAGGATAAACCAGGTCTAAACCCAGGATAAACCAGGAGTAAACCCAGGATAAACCAGGTCTAAACCCAGGATAAACCAGGTCTAAACCCAGGTCAAAACCCAGGATAAACCAGGTCTAAACCCAGGATAAACCAGGAGTAAACCCAGGATAAACCAGGACTAAACCCAGGACAAAACCAGGTCTAAACCCAGGATAAACCAGGTCTAAACCCAGGATAAACCAGGACTAAACCCAGGACTAAACCAGGTCTAAACCCAGGATAAACCAGGTCTAAACCCAGGATAAACCAGGAGTAAACCCAGGATAAATCAGGTCAAAACCCAGGATAAACCAGGTCTAAACCCAGGATAAACCAGGACTAAACCCAGGATAAACTAGGACTAAACCCAGGATAAACCAGGACTAAACCCAGGATAAACCAGGTCTAAACCCAGGATAAACCAGGTCTAAACCCAGGATAAACCAGGTCTAAACCCACGATAAACCAGGACTAAACCCAGGATAAACCAGGACTAAACCCAGGATAAACCAGGACTAAACCCAGGATAAACTAGGACTAAACCCAGGATAAACCAGGACTAAACCCAGGATAAACTAGGACTAAACCCAGGATAAACCAGGTCTAAACCCAGGATAAACCAGGACTAAACCCAGGATAAACCAGGACTAAACCCAGGATAAACCAGGATAAACCATGTCTAAACCCAGGATAAACCAGGTCTAAACCCAGGATAAACCAGGTCTAAACCCAGGATAAACCAGGTCTAAACCCAGGATAAATCAGGTCAAAACCCAGGATAAACTAGGACTAAACCCAGGATAAACCAGGACTAAACCCAGGATAAACCAGGTCTAAACCCAGGATAAATCAGATCTAAACCCAGGATAAACTAAGACTAAACCCAGGATAAACCAGGTCTAAACCCACAATAAACCAGGTCTAAACCCAGGATAAACCAGGACTAAACCCAGGATAAACCAGGACTAAACCCAGGATAAACTAGGACTAAACCCAGGATAAACCAGGTCTAAACCCAGGTCTAAACCAGGTCTAAACCTAGGATAAACCAGGTCTAAACCCAGGATAAACCAGGACTAAACCCAGGATAAACCAGGTCTAAACCCAGGATAAACCAGGTCTAAACCCAGGATAAACCAGGACTAAACCCAGGTCTAAACCCAGGATAAACCAGGTCTAAACCCAGGATAAACCAGGTCTAAACCCAGGATAAACCAGGTCTAAACCCAGGATAAACCAGGTCTAAACCCAGGATAAACCAGGTCTAAACCCAGGATAAACCAGGACTAAACCCAGGTCTAAACCCAGGACTAAACCAGGTCTAAACCTAGGATAAACCAGGACTAAACCCAGGATAAACCAGGTCTAAACCCAGGACTAAACCAGGTCTAAACCCAGGACTAAACCAGGTCTAAACCTAGGATAAACCAGGTCTAAACCGAGGATAAACCAGGTCTAAACCCAGGATAAACTAGGACTAAACCCAGGATAAACCAGGACTAAACCCAGGATAAACCAGGACTAAACCCAGGATAAACCAGGACTAAACCCAGGATAAACCAGGTCTAAACCCAGGATAAACCAGGACTAAACCCAGGATAAACCAGGTCTAAACCCAGGATAAACCAGGACTAAACCCAGGATAAACCAGGACTAAACCCAGGATAAACCAGGACTAAACCCAGGATAAACCAGGTCTAAAGCCAGGATAAACCAGGACTAAACCCAGGATAAACCAGGTCTAAACCCAGGATAAACCAGGACTAAACCCAGGTCTAAACCAGGTCTAAACCCAGGATAAACCAGGTCTAAACCCAGGATAAACCAGGTCTAAACCCAGGACTAAACCAGGTCTAAACCCAGGACTAAACCAGGTCTAAACCTAGGATAAACCAGGTCTAAACCGAGGATAAACCAGGTCTAAACCCAGGATAAACTAGGACTAAACCCAGGATAAACCAGGACTAAACCCAGGATAAACCAGGTCTAAACCCAGGATAAACCAGGACTAAACCCAGGATAAACCAGGTCTAAACCCAGGATAAACCAGGACTAAACCCAGGATAAACCAGGTCTAAACCCAGGATAAACCAGGACTAAACCCAGGATAAACCAGGACTAAACCCAGGATAAACCAGGTCTAAACCCAGGATAAACTAGGACTAAACCCAGGATAAACCAGGACTAAACCCAGGATAAACCAGGTCTAAACCCAGGATAAACCAGGACTAAACCCAGGATAAACCAGGTCTAAACCCAGGATAAACCAGGACTAAACCCAGGATAAACCAGGTCTAAACCCAGGATAAACCAGGACTAAACCCAGGATAAACCAGGACTAAACCCAGGATAAACCAGGACTAAACCCAGGATAAACCAGGTCTAAAGCCAGGATAAACCAGGACTAAACCCAGGATAAACCAGGTCTAAACCCAGGATAAACCAGGACTAAACCCAGGTCTAAACCAGGTCTAAACCCAGGATAAACCAGGTCTAAACCCAGGATAAACCAGGACTAAACCCAGGATAAATCAGGTCTAAACCCAGGATAAACCAGGTCTAAACCCAGGATAAACCAGGACTAAACCCAGGATAAACCAGGACTAAACCCAGGATAAACCAGGACTAAACCCAGGATAAACCAGGTCTAAACCCAGGATAAACCAGGACTAAACCCAGGATAAACCAGGTCTAAACCCAGGATAAACCAGGACTAAACCCAGGTCTAAACCAGGTCTAAACCCAGGTCTAAACCAGGTCTAAACCCAGGATAAACCAGGTCTAAACCCAGGATAAACCAGGTCTAAACCCAGGATAAACCATGTCTAAACCCAGGATAAACCAAGACTAAACCCAGGATAAACCAGGACTAAACCCAGGATAAACCAGGACTAGACCCAGGATAAACCAGGTCTAAACCCAGGATAAACCATGTCTAAACCCAGGATAAACCAGGTCTAAACCAGGTCTAGACACTAGAATACCATGTGATAATAGTCGCTGTTATTAATGTATTTATTGAATAAAGCAGTTATTTATTTTGTTAAACCTGAAAAAATGACAACAATTTAAATTGACCAAATCCATAATTTCTCATAGAGCTGACTAAATAGTATTCTCGTGTTTTATAAACTTTTCAGTAACGACGCCTCAGGTTCCCAGACGACGGACTCACCTGAAACATCCGCCTCTGAAGAAAAGACCAAGAACAGAGTTAGAAACAGTTCTGTTATTCATCTTAAAGAATGGTTTTTCTCAGTCTTACCTGGAACTTCACACAGCTCTCCTTCAGCAGAAAGAAAAAGACAGGTTTTAGTTCAAGCTTAGTCTAGTTTTAGTCCTGGTTCAGTCCTGGCTCAGTCCTGGCTCAGTCCTGGCTCAGTCCTGGTACCGGTCCTGGCTCAGTCCTGGCTCAGTCCTGGTACCGGTCCTGGCTCAGTCCTGGCTCAGTCCTGGCTCAGTCCTGGTACCAGTCCTGGCTCAGTCCAGTTTCAGTCCTGGTACCGGTCCTGGCTCAGTCCTGGTACCGGTCCTGGCTCAGTCCTGGGTCAGTCCTGGCTCAGTCCTGGTACCGGTCCTGGCTCAGTCCTGGTACCGGTCCTGGCTCAGTCCTGGGTCAGTCCTGGCTCAGTCCTGGTACCGGTCCTGGCTCAGTCCTGGCTCAGTCCAGTTTCAGGCCTGGTACCGGTCCTGGCTCAGTCCTGGCTCAGTCCTGGCACCGGTCCTGGCTCTGTCCTGGTACCAGTCCTGGCTCAGTCCAGTTTCAGTCCTGGTACCGGTCCTGGCTCAGTCCTGGCTCAGTCCAGTTTCAGTCCTGGCTCAGTCCTGGCTCAGTCCTGGTACCGGTCCTGGCTCAGTCCTGGCTCAGTCCTGGCTCAGTCCTGGTACCGGTCCTGGCTCAGTCCTGGCTCGGTCCTGGCTCGGGCCTGGCTCAGTCCTGGCTCAGTGCTGGTACCGGTCCTGGCTCAGTCCTGGTTCAGTCCTGGTTCAGTCCTGGTTCAGTCCTGGTACCGGTCCTGGTACCGGTCCTGGCTCAGTCCTGGCTCAGTCCTGGTACCGGTCCTGGCTCAGTCCTGGCTCAGTCCTGGGTCAGTCCTGGCTCAGTCCTGGCTCAGTCCTGGTACCGGTCCTGGCTCAGTCCTGGCTCAGTCCAGTTTCAGTCCTGGTACCGGTCCTGGCTCAGTCCTGGCTCGGTCCTGGCTCGGTCCTGGCTCGGTCCAGTTTCAGTCCTGGCTCAGTCCTGGGTCAGTCCTGGCTCAGTCCTGGTACCGGTCCTGGCTCAGTCCTGGCTCAGTCCTGGCTCAGTCCTGGTACCGGTCCTGGCTCGGTACTGGTACCGGTCCTGGCTCAGTCCTGGCTCAGTCCTGGTACCGGTCCTGGCTCAGTCCTGGTTCAGTCCTGGGTCAGTCCTGGCTCAGTCCTGGCTCAGTCCTGGTACCGGTCCTGGCTCAGTCCTGGCTCAGTCCAGTTTCAGTCCTGGTACCGGTCCTGGCTCAGTCCTGGCTCGGTCCTGGCTCAGTCCTGGGTCAGTCCTGGCTCAGTCCTGGTACCGGTCCTGGCTCAGTCCTGGCTCAGTCCTGGCTCGGTCCTGGTACCGGTCCTGGCTCAGTCCTGGCTCAGTCCAGTTTCAGTCCTGGCTCAGTCCTGGGTCAGTCCTGGCTCAGTCCAGTTTCAGTCCTGGCTCGGTCCTGGCTCAGTCCTGGCTCAGTCCTGGTACCGGTCCTGGTTCAGTCCTGGCTCAGTCCTGGTACCGGTCCTGGCTCAGTTCTGGCTCAGTCCTGGCTCAGTCCTGGTACCGGTCCTGGCTCAGTCCTGGCTCAGTCCAGTTTCAGTCCTGGCTCAGTCCTGGTACCGGTCCTGGCTCAGTCCTGGCTCGGT
>JALDNG010003408.1:0-27377 GCA_024349245.1 Neodontobutis hainanensis | reverse complement strand
AACAATACAGACAAATAAACCAGTCACCAACGTAGGTTTTATTTAATAAGGCACATTGGAATGATGCAGAGTTAAAAAGTGTGAACATATTTCTGAGGGAATATGAAGATGCTATTGCAACTTTCCTACTGTCAATGCACCAAAAAAAAAACATCCATCAAATACTGTAATTACAAAAAAAAAAACAAGATACTGCGTTGTTATTTAACTTTGGTATAGCCTCAAAAGATTAAAATGTTGTGCGTTTAAAATCATTCACATTTTATATAAAGATGGGCACTTGAGGAAAGGGACAGGGGATTGTTTAATTAGAGATGATCCTGTCACACGGTAACAGAGACTTCACACCAATCCTCTCAGCGCAGTTATTCTGAAAACACAAATAAAAAAACCCTGAAATAAACTCAGCAATCTTTTAATAAAATATATAAAAATCTTTTAAAGGAGAAAAGAAACAATGGAGAGCTGGGGCAGAAAAAACAAATAAATACTTGATTAGAGGCACTTGTAGGAGGTTCTTACGGAAATAAAAATAGGCAAGTAGCATGACTCACTGGATAAAAAATAAACAAGGACCTGCTTGTCTGCTAATAACATGCCTTTCACAAAGTCTTACCATGTAATTAACCACGTTCATGTGGTACGGGATCCCGCCCATCTCTTTACACTTCTTTATGTTGTCTCTCTCTGGATCTCCAGCAGCCAGCACCGGGACGTCCAGATTGGCCTGTTTAAGGTGTTCAGTAGTTATTAGTTTTAGTTTATTAATAACAGGATAAACTTGTCACTGGGTGTGGGGCTGATTGATTTACTCACAGGGTCCATGTCTCTGTGGATGGACAGCAGGTCGGACATTCTGTCACTGAAACCGTAAGTTCTCTGGGTTAATCGCAACAAAACATTGACCCTAAAAGACGAGCATTGACAATGAGCTGACCCAGATCAAACAGCAGTGCAGTTGCTGTTGTAATGGCCTGCGTTAGTCATTGATTGTCCTTAACCTTTCGATACAAAATAGCCTCTTATCTGTTTACACCAGAAAACTGTGACGGCACTCAACATTTTGTACACTGAGTGGATTGATTCAGTGTACGAAAATGTAAAGTAAAAGTGATCATCTTTGTATCTCGATAAAATTTCTTTGATTCCACTCAACATTATTGTGTGATAAATACAGTGGCTACTCTGTCACTAAATTAAACAGACAGTCCAGTGTCTTTATGAGATACTCAGGGATGGGTAACATTTCCCCTACATTTGGGAAATCATCAGCACACTCACAGTTTAAAAAGCAATAGCACAGAGACAAACCAGAGAAATTTTAATTTAAATAATC
Organism: Neodontobutis hainanensis; assembly: GCA_024349245.1. Classification (NCBI taxonomy): domain Eukaryota; kingdom Metazoa; phylum Chordata; class Actinopteri; order Gobiiformes; family Odontobutidae; genus Neodontobutis; species Neodontobutis hainanensis. The sequence continues at coordinate 26,041 of JALDNG010003408.1, read as the reverse complement.
AATTGCGTCATTATCTATTTAAATATGTGGTCCATAGAGGATACTACAACATGCTGCTAAGAAATGGCCCAAATTTTGGTTTAGTTGGGCCAGGTTGATGTTTGTACTGAGCAGAGGCAAGTTCTGAGGTTTTATAAATGAAGAACAGAATAAAAAGCAGCCCTACATCAAATAAATGCCTGTAAATAACTTCTATGTCAGACACACTTGCAGTTTTTTAGTTTAGGGCTACATACAATAACTATTTAAAATATTGTGATAATGATACTACCTGCAATATCTAAATGCTATTTTACTTTGAAAAAAGAAATATAATAGTCTAGACTCATTTCCGCTCGTTAAAGCAGGAACAAAATCTTTTGGAAAAATTACCTAAACCAGGACTATCTGTTGTGTGTCCACACAACAGATAGATTTAAAGCTTTGTTTGGAAAATTATGGATGGTTTTGACAGAAAAAAAAGTTTATAAAATTGAAAAGTGTAGCATTATTGCAATAAAAGTCATTCTTTGCGATTGATAATACATGGTAACAATAATTTTGCAATACATTGTGCAGCCCTAGTTTCCCTAACCCTAACCCCTGTGTGTTTTCCCAGTCCTCCTAGCAGCTATAGTACAAGGCTTGTGTTGTTGCTCCAGTCTGCTTCTTCTGCTTACCTATCCTCGAGTACTGCACTATACCTTTAAAGCTACAGTATTTGAGACCCACACACTACACAATCCATGACCTGAGCTGGACTTCCTCACACCAAGTACTACCTCAGAACAAGTTTTGCTCTTTTAAAAAAAGGAAAAACAGCACAAGAACTACATATACCAGGTTGGCGACTTTATTGGTGACCTTCCATGAGCGAACGTGTTTGCTGTATTGGGCTCCAGCCAAGATGCCACAGAACACCTCAATCATCATTCCCAGACCGTAGCCTTTGTACCCTCCTGAGGAAACAGACATGCCAGTGAGATGTGTGTTGAAATAGAAACACAGGACATAGTGACTTTCACTCTCCTTCAGATAAAATAATGGGTGAAATAATTTGCTGAAATTATATGATCATAGTATCTTGGTGGTTTAAGGAAAATGCAATCTTTCTACAAACTCTGTGCACTCTTTTATAAATGGAAAATAGAAGTTAGAAAGATACATTTTATTGAAATAGAGTTTAAATGGCTCTATTTTGAGGAGACATTACAGAAACATTTTCCAGTCTCTGCTTTGGAACAAATGTTTGTTTTATCCAATCAAAAGTGAGAAAAAAAGCAATTAGTGAGTGTCCTGTTCAAAGGATGGAGTCGGTGAAAAAGGAAACAGGCACTGAGCTGCATTATGTAAATCAATAGTTTAACTAGTTTAGTGAAACATTAAAACTAATGCTATTGGAAAACACTAAAAGCTGATTATGTTTCAAAGTAAATTGTACCTAACATGAACAATATACACAACCTATTTCAGCACATTATTTAACAGCTTTAGCTTTAGTGTATAGATAGACCAACATTAAGTAATTGCTTCCTGTATGACTCCTTTATACGCCATTGTGGAGGAAATTTGAGACTTTTCTCGATTATACACCAATCTCTCATGGTCCCACCACAGCATTTCAAATGTCAGTTGTTTGGTCTTCAAGCAGACTATTCCAAAACTGTGATTATTGTTATTACAGCTGTTCTGATGGTATGTTTTAAAACATTGTCTCCTGTATAACCTAATTGGACAATGCTTTAGTTACGAGGATACAGAGGAGTTCATGGTGGACCCATGTTTGGGACAGCTCTGAGCATTGCTCCATCTGACTTTAGGATCACCTCCAGAGGAAAGAGGCATCTGTCTTGAACACTTTCACTGTAGAACAATAAAAAATTATGAAATGTTTTAATAATGCTTTCCAGATTTATTTGCTACAACAATCGCCTCTCTTTGACTGTTGCGTATGCTCCAGACCAGCAGCAGCCAGAACTTCTGCTTTTATAGATGTCTGCATTCACCTTAGCATCAATTAATCAACACCTGGCAGCAGCTTACCCAGTTACTATTTTACCTGACTGTAATCTTTGAAAGGCTCAGCACAGAGACAGTATTATTTTATCCCTGTAGTGTGTAATAACAGTAGTTTTCTGACCTGTGGCCTCGCTGCCACCGATGGGTACCAGTCCTCCTCCGGTCAGGACTCTCTCTGGGTCAGTGGTCAGTTTGCCCTGAGCGTCACAACCCCAGCCTTCGGGGATGTCGTCTCCTCTGCGATGATGCAGCTCCACCTGGACGAATAATCAAAATGACCACAACATTACAAAGACACATCTTATTTTGTAACCTAATTAAATATTGGATATAGAAATGCATAAGTAACGTAAAACTAAACAGAAGAATTACGAGAAAACTTCACAAAAAAGGATGAGTGTCCTGTGAGTAGATTAAGCTAAAGATTTATGAACAATTTGTGAAATATGTCAAATATGTTTTTCCTTTTGCAATAGCGAGGGCTTCAGATGAAAGGTCACCGAGCGGACAAACACAAGGTGAGAGTGGGGATGGGACCTGGAGATAACGTCTAAAAAGCTTCTGACCTGGTTTACAAAGCCAACAGAAATGGGAAACGAAAGTGCCATAAAAGAAGAAAGACTTTTAAAGACTTTGAAATTAACAAGCCCTCAAAAAATAAAGGCTTTTTATATTTTTAAGTGAGTGCCTGGATTGTTGCCTTTTGAAATAAATGGAACCCTTGTCCAGCACCTTTTGGATCCAGGTTTTGAGGATACCAGTAGCTCTCAGACCCATCAATGAGAAGTGATGCAATCTTAAACTGGTTATGTATAAAGCAGGACTTACCTTTCCAAGTGCCACTGCAGATGTTGCCATGTCCAGGACAAAGCTGTCTCCGTTATTGGCAGGAGCCGCTACACTGATGGGATTGGTGCCCAGCGTGCACTAAACAGAGGATAACATTACAGCTGGACTTGTGTTGGATTAGAAATGGCATATTTGGCTCTACAAGATTTCTCTCTGCGGTTTTCAAATGACTATAAACATTTTAGAAATAACAGTAGTATTTTAATACAGTCATTTCAGCATCCCACATTAGATACAACTGCCTGTTCTGTTTAGATTCCTGAATGTAATGAATTGTGACGTCAAACCACTCACATAATATTTTAGATTAGGTCACATACATGTTACAGTCCCAGAGTCAAAGGTTAGAGTGGAATAAAGTGCTTAATTATAATCATAAAGTTAGATTACAAGTAAAATTTTTGTATTAGTATCTGAAACATCTAAGCTTTAAACAGTTTTACTCTAGCCTCATGGTAACAGTGGGCCATTACCATCAGTGAGGGCAGGTTATAATAATGATCCACAGCTATGCTAATGGCCCTGTGTGATACCAGAGACCGTACTAGGAAGCCAGTTGACTCTTCCTTTCCTAGCTCTTCTACAAAAACAAATGTCTGGAGAGGACTACAAACGCCTGGGTTTCTCTGAGGGGCTGTGACAGTGTTCATGTGAAACAGGTCTTTATACAGTATTTCCTGTTAAAAACACAAAAGGACTGAACAAATAAAGACCAATATATACAATCACACAATTCATTTTACCTCTTTTCCACGTGTGGGGACAACCAGCGGAGATGTGTTTGTACAGGACATTCCCTGAAGACAAAAGACAATTATTAGACACAGCAACTGCAAAAAAAAAAAAAGAAACTACATTATAACAACAGACAACAATATAAAAAAAGAAAGCCATTACGCACAATCATGTTTTCCTTGAGTGCTTGCATTGCGTAGTATCCAGCAATGCCGTAATGATTAGATTCTAAAAAACAATACAGGAAAGTACATTTTTATGCTTTCTGTTTTTAACGGTTTATGACAGTCCAGTCAAATACACAATAATATTTTCGACTGACCCCGTGCAACCACCCAGCCAATGCCCACTTTTTTGGCCTTCTTTATGGCCAGGTCCATGCAAAAGTTTCCCACGACGGGACCCAGGAGGTTCCTCCCATTGACCAGCGCTGTGGCCGCACTCTCCTTCTCCACCACAGGCTCACCGTCTTTGGCACAAATACCTGACTCGATGTCTTTTATGTACATGTCTGTTCACACACAGGAGAGAAAACAGTATATTCAGTATATAACCATAATAACTCCTTTGAACAGGTCTCACATAATCAGAGACACAGTATAATATGCACTTTCATATGAACTTTAAAGGTCCATAAAACTGACACTTACGCGTCTTTCAATAGCTTAGTATAGTAAGTGGATAATATTAAATACCAACCCATCCTATTGAGTCCGTGGCTGTAGTGGCCTCTGTGGTCCCCCTCCACCAACACCTCGGCCAAACTGTGGGCATGGTGCGGCTTAGTGCCCACAGCCATCATACAGCGCTCAATAAAACCCTGCACCTCAGCCTTGGTGATCAGACATCTGGAGGAGAACCATAATCACAGCATTAGATCTACTATTTTACCGAAAGTAAGGGTAGAGACAAGATACATAAAAATTGACACTCACAAAACGAAATGCTGTTATATAGAAAGGTGGGCAAAAGAGCAAAACGTGCACAAACAAGAGGGTTTAGGCACAAGGCCACACCCTGACTGTGTGATTGTGCTGTCATTGAGTGGGTAGAGAACATTAGTGAGTGAATTGATATTTAGCTGCACTTTTTGAGCTACAGCAGCTAAAAGCTACAAGCTACAAGGCACTGGTGCAAGGATAATTGCATAACTTTTGTTTCTTCATCAAAAATTAAGATCTAATACATGCGAGCTATAGCTTATAACTATTCTTGCAGCATTAAACACATACTTGAGTGGAACAACATTGAAAACAAGCATTTTGGCACCTTTAAAAAAATCTAGAACAGACATTCCTGTGTGAAAAGGCTCTAAATTACTGATTTTTAATGGCATGCTCTTATTCATACATTAAAGAGGATTATTGCTGTTTTTGTTGTTGGGAGAGAATTTGTCTTTTTTGATGACACAGGAGTTGAAGGTTCTATTGCGCTTTAACATTACAAGTCTTGGCTAGGAACAAAAGTTGTAAATAGGGCAAAATGTTTAATTAATTCTGACATTGGCTTTCATTTTCACTGTGTAGATTCAAACATGAGCCCTCAGCTTTTATCAAATTACAGATCACGTTGCTAAGATAATCAAATATTCAACTCAAATATTAGTTTTTTTTTGGCCATGACCTTGTTAATAACACAATTTTCACTGAACAAACATGCTCAACTTTAGTCCAAAGGGTAAAAACGTCACTAGATGAGAAGTAACCAATTTGTTGGCGTCTTTTTGAATTATTTCACAAACTAGGTCCCAAGATCAACATTGCCCTTTTGTTATTGTGCAAAAAATGTAGTTCACAAAGTGTAAATCTCAACATTTATTGCGTCACAATGTGAGAAAAGCTAGGTCCAACAGTAAAAACTCTGCCCTCTTTAGATAAACTAGAACCTTTTTGTTGAAGGAAAGCTGCTAACGGGAAAGACAGAGCTGGCAGCACACCATGTACTCAATTGCATTTTGGCAGAGTTTTGAGAGATGTTCTGGTGAAAACAAACCTAAAGGCAACTAGAGAACAAATAAAGCAATGCAACTAATCATTCAATTTCTGCAAAGAGAACTCTTGTTTTAATCAGTACCCAAATGCAAAAAGTTAATTATATGACATAATCTTGGAAGAGTCACAAGTGTATCTCAAACTAGAACCAAAGCTGAGCTAAATACAGTAAACAATAGTTGAAAGTTTAGTAGACAGCAGATTTAAGGGGATGGTCCAAAATTTTGTAAAGGGGAGCCTTTGAGATACTTAGTGATTGTTAATTTATTGAAACAAACTAACAAGGCTATTACTGCACTAGAAAGTATTATGGTGCATTTATTTAGAGATATGAATGCCTTTTATTCTGTTTCTCATTTAGTAGCAACAAACTAGTGTGGCCGTCTGAACCAAAATATGTTCCATCTCTCAACAATGTATTATGATGCTCACTAACTAGACTCACCTCGCCTGCTGGTTTTATTCAAACTCTGCCCCTTCTGGCTTTTTCACCATTACAGTTTGCCATAGTTTACATGTTTATAGAGGAACTCATGTAATCGTAACCAAATCAACAGGGAGTTAAAACTGTGGTTTTACCAAATAGTCATCCTTCAGTAGCTGAAATGCTGTGTCTGGGCTCAAAAGCATCCAATGCCAGGTCTCTGCCTCATGTGTAAACTCTGTGTTTATTAAAACCTGCTCAGCAGCTGTGATTTGACATAGAAACAGGGAGGAGGGAGCCAATTCAAATCTAAGTTTATTTTCCGAAAAAGAAAATGACAGTTTTAAAATTCTCATGAATCTAAATTTAGTGTCATCGTTCAGAGTTAAATACAGGTCAGGTTCAGATAGTATTTACAGGGCATTTCCTTCTCACTCCAAAAGAACATTTTCTCATTAACATAGATGACAAGATATTAAAACCTCCAAACTGGGACACCTTAATTTTATAAACACAACTCAAAGGACAGCACCTGCACAAAATCAATATACCACCAGTAGACACTAAAAAACATGAATTGATTGCACTGAGTAACAGTTTTTTATTATATTAACATGTAAAAAACATTTGCTTTCCTAAAAGCAAACAGTTGTATTCTTTCCTAAGCTCGTTAGTAAATGGCGACTTTCTTTTTGGCTGATGACAGACTTAAACGGTGAAAGCTGGAGAAGGGGCACTTTAGCTGTAGCCTCACGCTTAAGCACGTAAATGGACCAATCAGTATTGAGTTTCAGACATGTGGAACACTGTTGATCTTTTCCAATTGGTTAATATTGCCATAACCATAGCAACTTTCTGATTGACACACAGACAGTCTACAGACAAATGAGTTACAAAGAAAGTACACTGCTTTGGTTTTATGATTGGCATTGACAATAAAAAAAGAAAATTAAAAAAGGGACAATTGGGACAGGAAGACAGCAAAACTGGAACATTTTAGAGTTTTTGCAGATATCCCCCAGTACAGGAAACATGACTGTCCCAGCTAAAACAGGACATATGGTCACCCTACATTAACAAACGAGATATCTTCTGAATAGCAAATTGAATTTCTAGATAGTCCCACACCACTAAGACTAAACCAATGCAATAATGAATACATAGACTAAGCCTGTTTCATTGCTACTGTTTCTGCTTCCCTAAACTGGGAGTGTGCTGACAATTAACTATAGGGAATAAGGTATCTTTGATATAGATCCCTTTAAAAAAACTACTGCTGTCTCTGTGGAAAAAGGACAGCAGCCTCAGTAACTCAAACTTCAGGTACCCAACAGGTTTACAGAAGGGTGTACCATGAAGTTTAGTCATTTATGTAAATCCACTTGAGCTTCAAACTAAAAGCAATCTTTAAATAAATATGTATGAGACTTTTTAAAACAGTGGTCACTAGCTTTTGTAAATCAATGCTTAACATTTGTTTTGGATGCTTTGTGTGCAGGAAAGAAGTCAGAGGTTTGCACTGTGCCCTTTTGGAGCAGGGCAGTCCGTTTTCGCAATGGTCAACATTTATGGTCTTTAGCAGTAGTCCTTATTTTCACATGCACATAAAAGATTAAACATTTCTTTTGAAGTTCCACCTCTGACATTGTTTGTGGCAGAAACTTAGGCAAAAAACACAGAACAGGAGCTGGACGGGTGGGACCCAAAGCCACAGTAGTCCTGATGGGATGTATTTTGGAGAACATACATCTGTAGGTCTGTTTATGTCAAGTTAGGACAGAAAACATACTGAATAAGGAGAGTCACACTTTTCCTGCAGAAGTCAGTAAAAAGGAAAGAGTAGTCACAATCACATGACCGTAGTAAAAATGAACATGGATGTACAATTTATTTTGGAAAGTGACCTTTTCAGAATAAAAGTTTGTTAATGTGCTCTATTGTAAATGTACAAAGTCTTACAAGGTCAACAATAGACAAAATATTTCAGATGTCACAACAAACAGCAGATAATCTACAATATCCATAGTAAAAATCTGTTCTGAAGGGAATGTAACAGTACTCAAGTAAAAGTAGTCAATAGAATATCATCAACAATGTATTTAGATACAAGACATTACTTTTACAACACAAACTATTATAATTTTATACGGAATAGGATCAAGGATGTACACAAGACCTAAAGAAGAGGTTAGTCTGGACTCTGATTAAACTCTGAGTAAAACTCTAACAAACAACAAACAATTGAAGGAAAAAGAAAAGTCATTAGGATCCGTTAAAGTTTCTCCAGTTTTGTACAACACAATTAATACACAATTAATACATGATGATCAACAGCATGGTCAAACCAGTAGCCCTAGTCTTTTTAACTTTGGGATATAGTTACTCAAACAAGGTTTAAAAATAAAAAGGACTGTGTCAAATATTGAATTTAATGTAACTTTGCAATTAAATTTACAATTTACTCCTCAAATGTTCCTCAAAGCGGAGCACAAAGAAAAAAGAGCGAGGAACAAAGCAGACCGTTTAGACCAGAAGCAATGCTGGACGGTTTCAGCCTGGCTTGAACCTAACGTTCATGGAAAATTAAATGAAAGCAGTGCTAATTGTGGAGCAGCGAGGAGACTTTAGCCTAAAAAATACTCAAGACATATTCCCTCAAAGCGATAGAAAGATGTAGTCATATTGTAGCAGCAAAAAGCACTTTATTGTGGCAGAGTCAGAAAAGGTCAGAACCTTCTGAAATCACCAAAGACAATGCTTTACTGCAGCAGCTGATCCACAGCAGTGGGTAGTTCAGTCCTGACTGCTGTTTGAACAACAGAGGCACTTATACATATAATGACAGTTAGGCTACAATGCACTTATTTTTTGCTGTACTTGTACAACAACTGAGACGTAAAGACATTTATTTGCTTTTTATTCAGTAGTTCTTGAAGGCTTGAGTCTATTAAACACATTTTTCCAAAATTGTTCTCTAAAGATTTGATTTTTATAATGATGTTTGAGTTTATTGTGTTCATTTCATTTAATGTTTATATTTATTGTTTAATATCTGTGTTTTTAATCACAAAAATGTCAGTATCAGAATAATAACATCAACCAATAATGGAAAAATGTTTCTGCCATATTGTCCAGCTCCACGTGAAAGTTATTGTAGCCCTGTAAAGCCTGACACATCAAAAAAAGGCCAGACAATTTTATGTTTTTGGAACTGACAACATTTTAAGAAAATCAAAAAATATATATATATACATATATACATATATATATATATATATATATATATATATATATATATATATACATATATATATATATATATATATATATATATATATATATATATATATATATATATATATATATATATATATAGATTTTTTTGTATCACATATGCTACATTGGGCAATTTGATAAATTAGAGTTCTCATAAACTCGAGTAGCAAATATGATACATATGGTTTTATAGGGTTAAGTCACTAAAAACAAATAGGCATCCTGAGATCAGAGAAAGTGTGTTCATGTTTGAGTGTGTTCACTGCTAATTGAGAGCCACGTTAGAAAGCTTAAATGAACAGTAAACAAAAACAAAAGAAAATCAACATAAAAAGTTTGTAATGAAGCAGCATTAGTCTCTCTAAACATTCAAGATGTAACCAGCTTACATGTGATCATCTGACATGATTAGATTACTTATTCAGGGGACTTATGTTTGTTTATTGTTTGCTTTTGACTAGATCAATGCATTTGTCATAGAATATGCATTTTTATAGGCTAATTTGGATAGAGTAAGCAAACAGTTAAACTGTAAGACATGCAATTTGTTGTCTGTTTTGGTCATTTTGAGTAGCTACAATGGCTTTTGTCCAGACAGTTTGTATCATAAGGTTAGCAGTCGCAGCTCATGAAGACTTAATTGCCACTAAGATGCATTTATTGACCAATTAGATGTGTTATTACCTGCTCATGTTGGCTGCTCTTCCTCGTTGCACTTCTTCAGGTGATAAATGGGGGGCAGTTGTCCTGCCAGTGTTTGACTGGTCTTCAATGACACCTCCACCAACTTGCTCTTTAAGCCCAGCTGATTTTTGGAACGCCCCATGTTGTCAAATCAGATGTCCTCCTCTCTCCGTGAGCATGGAGCAAAGGGGAGGGGGGCCTTTAGAGGATGGGCTCTGTCGTGCAGATTTTGGGATTTGGTGGAATGATATGTAAATAGTGGCACTCCTGCCTTACAGCAAGAAGGTTGTGAGTTCTAAACCAGGCCTTTAAACTGAAGTAAGCCTATGCGACTGGTCTGATGTGAGACGGCCTTGAGTGTTTGATAAAAAGTGTTAATTTTGTTTTTATTCAATTGTTTGTTGTAGTTCTCAAACCCCTCACAGATTACAAACCAAGTGAACTTTTGGACATGATATTAGGTCAAAAGTTGTTTCCACTCTCCTACAAGATTCTCCCCTGGTTCTGACTCAATGATGACACTAACAAAAATACATGTTTTTATAACATTAAATTTCTTATAATTCATTATTTATAATAGCCAATATATTTTAATAACCCTTATTTATAAATAAGGAAGAGCAGAAACTACAATGGCTCTACCAAATCAAAGGAAACTATATAGAAAAAACAAAATAAAACAGGACTGACAGAGAATTAGTTTTAAGTACCATTTTCTAAATCAAGATGACATGATGACTTGTGTTTTATAGAAAACTAAAAGTATAGGAGATTTCAGACACTGGCCTTTTTAATGCGCTTTATTGATCAGAAAAAACGAATTTTAAACAGGCATGAAATCAGAGCAGTGAAGCTTTTCCGATATGCAGACATATTCATTTATTATTCTAATAAATATGCAATAACTCCTCATTTGCCTTTTTTGTTTTTTTGTTCTGACATAGTTGCAGCCCTATTACAGAGTTGAACTTTTTTATCTTTTAACATTTGCATAGTTTTTTTTTAGCCCAAACAGCTTCACTCTCATTTTTGATTTAGTGTGATAACTGCAATTGTGTAGCTTATACTGGTTTACAATAAAAAAGTAGATAGGAAATAATACAAAACGGTCATTTATTTAATACACACTGAACAGTTGGTGGCGGTAATGCACATAAAACCTTTAGTCAGGACATAAAGAAGAACAGGGCGATTATTTCGGCCGTTTGAAAACACGAGTGACATAATAAGTTTTAAGATTGCAATGGGAACAATGCTGCACGCCTTTATCATAACGTGGAAGTGTGCGTCATTTTAAGTTATTTTTTGTGGTGCATTTTAAGGCTACTGCCGTCTTGTAGAAGCTTACACTCCGACTGAACCCGGGGAGAATTGCCGTGTTGTGTGAGAGGCTGCACTAATCGGAGAGAACAAAGAGGAGAAACTCTGAGACAACATTTATTTTTAGATTTTCAACTTGCAAAAAGGATTTTGAATCCCAGGTGTGGAGGAGCTGTGCAGGAGACGGCGGGAGGCGTGGGTGTCAGCGCCAGCGGCGAAAAGACCCAATATCATATTTATCACCACATCTATAATTCATGACATGTATGTCTGCTCCAGACACATTAATAAAGGTGAGTTGAATGTGTGGCTTACGTTTGAGTAAAAGCGAATCATCAGCACACTTCCGGAGTCAAACAAGAGTGTTTACGTACATGCATTGACCCCCTTTTACAGTCACTGTGTAATGTACCATTGATTTATAATATAGTGTGTACATGCCATGCCACTAGAAAGCGCATGCGTATTCGCCTTTTTATCTCGGTCACGGCGCCATATAGACCCAATGACTGTAGAAGGGCTGGACATAAGGAGTGTGACGTCACCCATAGCGTTACGAACTTCGAAAATGAACCCATTTCAGTCGCCATTTTTAGCCGTTGTGGGGCCGCCATGTTGATTTTTGGAGCCAGAAGTCCTAATTTGGGCATATGAGCTAGGTTTGAGTGCGCGTTAGCATGGTAACCAGCGAGCCAATCAGAACCGGGCTTGTTGAAAGTTGAAAGTTGAAAGGTGAAATTCCTGCAGATAGCGGCAAAGCCATTGACGGTAGAAGGCGCTGACCAATCTCATCCTCTGTCTTTGCTGCATTTTGACTGCTGGCTAACTTGAGGTAAATGTTATATTTATTTGTAATTCATTTTTTTATTTCTTTAATTTCACTCATAATAACTTGATTTTAATCAACATATAGTATTGAAAGATTTTTTTAAAGTAGGTTAAAAACATTGTTACTTGCATGCGAACATATGCTAGTAGTTAACTGTAATCAGAGCAGTGTTTCCTTTTTATTGCTAAATCTCGTTTTAATTACTAATGGCATTAGTTATTAAAACTAATTGACTTTCTTATATTTAGTTTTTACCCAAATTATGTATAGAATAATATATGGGTAAAACGAAGTGTATTATTAGGTAAGCATTATCTAATTTAATGATTATATCTCCTTTCAGGTCACTATTATTTACCCCTTCTACGGTTATTGGCTACGACAGAGACCTGAGCTAAAACATCTCTGCTCCTTCACTGAGCCCTCTGCTGCTGCTCTACTTCAGGTGAATTTCACTTTTACACCAACATCTACGGTTTTTAAATATTCTCCTGCTTTAGTAAGCACCATGTTGTCATCTTTGTTCTAAAATACATCTACAGCTAGCAATAGTACTAACCTGCTTATCAATAGATAGCCTCGTAATTATAAACTGTATGTTGTAAAAATATATAAAGTAGATCATTTAGAATTATAGTTTCTGTATGATATATATCTTAGCATATGTGGTTAATGATAGTTTTCTTAAAATAGACACATTGCATACCTTTTTTTAAAAAACTGGTTATTTAGAAATTGTAAACAAATATGCTGTATTTTTGAGATAGAGTAAATATGAGTTAAACCAGTTTTGATTTTTGTTTTTCAGTTTCCTTACCTGTGCAGCTGCAGGTCAAAGACCTCAGGAGCAACCTGAAAGTTCAAGAAACCCTTCCATCTTTGAGCACTACTTTATCATTACAATTTAATAATACACAAAACAATATGTTTTATGATTTCTGGTTATTTTCCACAATACCTTCTATTGCTTATGGCATTCTAAAATAACACTATAGTAATAAATGATTTAAAGTTTTGTCTGTTTGCTTTCATCTACTTTCACGTTATTTAAAAGTTTCTTTAAAAAGCCTTTTACAAGTTATTAACTCTGTGCACTTAAAAACAAAGTGTATACATTATGTCAGATTCAAGATCTTAAAAACAGTTTATATATGCTTTCAAACCTAGAAGCACATAAATGAATGGAGATTGTATTTTGTTTTAAGTTTATTTAAAAACGCTCAAGTTGTAGATGGACCAGGATGTGATGTAGGATGAAGCTGAGGAAGCCAAGGCTGGGCTAGGTCAACTGTCCAGGAGCAGAGAAGAACAGAGCAGCAGACTGATGACTGGACCTGACTGGACTGGGCCGACAGAAAAGCAGCAGCAGACAGATAACTGTAGAGGAGCGCTAAAAACAGAGAACAAAGTAAAAAGTTATGTTTAAAACAAGTCTTGCTGTTGGGCCCGGTCACCTCTGAACACAGTTAATCACAGGAAAAAAAACACTTCACCAGCTCACTGTGTTACTGTGTGTGTAAGAACTGTTTTTAAGAAAATAGTGGACTTTGATTTCATTCATTCATTTTCTACCGCTTTGTCCCGTTAGGGGTCGCGGGTGACTGGAGCCTATCCCAGCAGCTTTGGGCCTGAAGCGGGTACACCCTGGACAGTGGCCAGTTAGTCACAGGGCTGACATATAGAGACAGATATTGACAGACAACCATTCTCTCTCACATTCATTTACTAGAGACACTTTAGAGTTGTCAATTAACCTTTACATGCATGTGTTTGGACGGTGGGAGGAAGCCGGAGTACCCGGAGAGATCCCACGGTAAAACGCTGGAGGACATGCAGACTCCTCACAGAAAGACCGGAGTCGGCCGAGGGAATGTTTGAGTCTGCCGGGTTTTGAACTCACGACCTTCTTGCTATGTGCACCCTGGACTTTGATTTGAACTTACATTTTCCTAAATATAATACTTAATGTACAGTACATTTCAGTTAATGTGAAATGTACTGTGTCAGAGATCATGTCTGTCATGTTTAAAACCTGACTTAAACATTTACCTGTCCACTGTTGTCATGATTTACAGATGATAAATGTACAAATATAAAACTAACACATGCACTTTAGCTACAGTAATTTTCAAGAGATGTATGACTGTAGAGTAAGGAAAGTGTTTTCTAGAGTAAAAAAGTCTCAGAGGTTAGTGGGCACTGCACGTGTAATGTTTAATGTAATGTGTAGTTTAATCTAACACTCACCTTTGTCTGAATATCCTCTTCAAAGTGCTCACACCACAACAAGAGCCTTTCTTCTGATCAGCCTCAGCATCACCTTTAGCCTCAGTTTGACAGCATCACATTTAGGAAATCTGTGAGAGAACAATATCTATTTTAATAAAACAGACATGTGTCAAATGTATTTACCAAAATGACACAACCCAGATCTTTGTAAAAGAGTACATCAAGCCCACTTCTAATTTTGATTATATTATTATGATTATATTATGGCATTTACTGACTTTGCAAACTACACAGTAATTTTTCAGTCAGATACATTTAGCCTTAATATTATCTTACTAAAAACTAAAAAACCATTATGCTTAATTCCTTCCAAATTGAAGGTTAGATATGACCTTATATCATATTATTACCAAGTTTGGTCCAGTGTATCATATTAAGCTATCGTTAAACGGTGGAGAGCCACCTTCGGGTCTAAAAACGTATAACAAATGTATATATTCTGACAGTATTTTAAGACATGCAAAAATGTACTCACCTTGAAACTGGAGTGTGGTTCATTTAGTGCAGTTGTACGATGAAAAAGTTACTTAAATTAGCGGAGTTAAATCAAACACAGCTAGCGTTAGCTTTTAGCTAAAAGCAAGCGATCTCCATACATGAACAGCAGCAACTAACAAACTAATTAACAAAAACGAAGACTTACTTGCTAAAAAGTTTCAGAAAACAAAGACTAACTAAAAACAATCTTTGGGTGTAGCAAAAGCTTGAACTTCACTGATTTAAAATAGTTAGGTCTCCACGAGTCTCTCTTCTGTTCATATAACGCTATATTCCAGCTGCTTTTTTTACCGAGAGCAGCTTAAAACTACAAAATGCCGGTAGCGAGATCAGCCACGCCCCACGATCCGACATAGCAGAATAGAGGCATCTGATAGGTAGGTTATTAATCTTAATAGTATGAGTTATGTGACAAATATCAATATAGCAATTACGGGAATAATAAGATTGTGTTCAAAGAAAGGCGGCAGCGTTAGAATGATGACTGTGAGAAAAATAGTC
Source organism: Neodontobutis hainanensis (assembly GCA_024349245.1). NCBI lineage: Eukaryota > Metazoa > Chordata > Actinopteri > Gobiiformes > Odontobutidae > Neodontobutis > Neodontobutis hainanensis. Next base: position 10,647 of record JALDNG010003408.1, on the reverse strand, counting down.
ACCGTAATTGCCGCCGATTTTTCAATGGATGTCAATAGGGTCATGCTTGATGGAGCCAACCCCTACTTCCTATTTGGCACAGACCGAAGCGGCTTGCTATGTCCAGCCCTTATACCGTCAATGTATAGACCATAGACATACATAAGAAAGGCTAGATGTCTCACGGCGCAGTCTCCGACGGCATCACCGGGCCATCTTGAAACAGGCAAGCTTCCTATCGGACTCCATGGTACCTGATGTAAGGTGAGTGATCTGCACGAACATAAATTTTTATCTCGCTGAAATCTTGACGGATTTACAAAATGTTTGATTTCTTACAAACGTTAATAATGTGGCTATAATTCTGGATGCGTGAACATGTTGAAATTGCAGCTTTTCTTTTGAAAGACGACTTAATCGTACAGCATAGTTGTGTATCACGGCTAACGTTACCTGTGCAAGTTATCAAGGCTGAGACCACCATCGAGCTGTTCAGTTATAGTTTTACTGACACCAATAACGATTTTATGACAACTATTTTTTTTATCTATATTACAGTCATTGTGAATGTGGTTGTAGTTATTAGCTGGCTTTGAGTGAGACCTAACGTTAGTAGTTACAGGTTAGCTGCTACCCAGCAATTTTACATCAGTGGGAGAGGCAGAATTGCTCTTTCTTTTCAATATAACTTAAGTTGCACATGATTTCCAATCGGTTTGGTTTGTTAAAAACATCTTATTAGTTTTATTTTTTGTAAAATGTGTTTTCTGAAGACATGCACATTAACCCTAACCCTAAGACATACACAGTACCTGGAAGTGTCACAAACCATTTTGAGTATATAGGAAAATGCCTGTATTTGTATCTGTTTGCCGAATTTATCACCACTGATACAGTCTGAACTGTAGGATAATGTCATGCAACTTAATTTATACGGAAAGATCATTCAGGGGTGGCTAGTTCTAGTGTTTTGTTTTTTTTTAAGCATAAAACATTTTTAAAGCATGTAGTGAATATCTGTGTACTATACTCCATATATCTTTTTTTGTTTTAAGGTGGCTGGAATAACAACCCTAATGCCAGTTCAAGTACATCTTCAGGAAGCTGATGGCCCGGTGTGGGGTTGTTAAACCATGCAGAGGCAATGTGACAGCACAGGATGACACAGAGTCCCTACCAGCTGTCATTGTCACCTCTACAAGCCTGTCAGCTGTAGATATGTCCTCTGCAACAAATGAATAAATAGACTTTTGTGTAATTATTCCATATTTTGTGTAGTAATTCTATATCAGAACCCCTGATATACAATCCAAATAGTCTACAAGAAACTTCAGAGTGTTACCAAGAGGTTACCACACAGTAAGCCTTTATTATGTAGCCTATGTCTATGTTTTGGGTAACCAAAAGTCCTATGGGGAGTTTCGATAGGGCATTTTACAAAACGCATGAGCATACCTTGGCAAATCAATGGTCTAAAGTACTCATATTTCATTCTATATTGATCTGCTTTTGTACACAGCTTTACAAGACCTGGTGCTTGGGCTCAGTTGTGTTTCTAAAGTCATATCAAGAGACCTAGAAGCTGAAATGTGGTCAGTTGAGATACTTGTTATCCAGCAGAAAGAAAAACAATATTCTAGCCTCTATAACTCTGTGCAAGTACTTCACATAATTATTCTGATTGTTTCCTAAGAAACTACAGGGTCTCAGTTTTCTAAAGAGGTCAGGCATTTGATGGTAGGCAAAAATAGCTGGGAACAGTGATCTCTGAAGTAGCGCAGTGCAATGTCAAGGGAAAAGCCTAGTAAATGGCCCAATCCTCAAGAAGTTAAAATAAACATAATAATTCAAATTATTTTATTATAATATTAACATTATAAAAGTGTGTGTGTGTATATATATATATATATATATATATATATATATATATATATATATATATATATATATATATATATATATATATATATATTTCATTCATTCCTTGGCGTGTGTATATTCATTGCATCTCTATGTTCTGTTCAATGTTAATTTCATATGGAAGTCCATGGTTATAATTATTCATAAGTATGCAGTGTCATAAGTATATCTCTGACGTTTATAACAAACTAGACTGTTTAAAAATCGGTAGAAAATTTAGCAAGTTATGGTTATTTAAAAAGTACATGCACCATTATAACACAATGTTACGAGTGAGCAAGCTGCCTGTGACAAGATGGCCGCCAGTTGCGGACGTCGACCTCCATTGGCCGAAAGCGCGGACGAGACATCTAGCCTTTCTTATGTATGTCTATGATATAGACCCTTTTACAGCCCACGTGATCAAATAGTTGCGCGCGCATGTTGGCAACGGAAGTGGTGTTGTTCCCCACTGGCTACAACGCTACGTGTTTGCAACTCCACTAAAGTTTATCACAACGGTTTCCCAGCATCAAAATGTCTGGTTGTTGCGTGTACGGTTGCACCAATCGATACTCCACCAAGGGGCTTAAGTTTCATAGGATTCCGACAGGATCACGACCGTTTCAGAAGAATCGGCGACGCCTGTGGCTGCAGGCGATTAAACGTGTTGATTGGAGCGAGGACATAATAAAAAATGCTCGCGTCTGCAGCGCCCACTTTATATCAGGTAAGTTTATCTATGTACTCTTGAGTTTAATGGAAAGCATGGTTTACATTATTGATTGTCTGTAGCCTACGGTGTAGTTTATCAATGCAGCTGAAGTTTGATGACCACATGCAGCTAGTTTCATAAGCTGGTTTTGGATTTGGCTAGTAGCAAAAAATTGTGTGTGTGTTATTTGCAAATTAAGCATTATTGGACTCTAGTAATCCTCGTTTACATTAGTGATTGTATGTATGATGTAGAATAATATTCAAATGCAGGTAAAGTTCGATAAACTGGCGGTAGATTTGGCTAGTAAACAAACGTGTGTGTTTTATTTGCAGGTGAGGCGTCATTGGACTCTATTAGTCCTGATTTTGTGCCTTCTGTCTTTGTGTACACAAAACAGAGCCAGAACCCCAAAGCAAATTTGGAGAGGTAAGAATATTTAATTCCCCCCCTTTTCTATTTAGTTTGTTTTTCTCTCTTGCATAACTGTATATTTCTGCTGTTTTTATTGTAGGTACCATAGGAAAAGGAGGAGAGAAGACAGACCTATAACGGCAGCAAATATATGTGTTCCTTCTAAAACTCCGGAACAAGAATGCAGCATGGATCATTGTCCAGGTATGAATATATTTCATCTTAACTGATTGATTGTCTGTGTGTGTATGTGTGTGTGTGTGTGTGTGTGTGTGTGTGTGTGTGTGTGTGTGTGTGTGTGTGTGTGTGTGTGTGTGTGTGTGTGTGTGTGTGTGTGTGTGTGTGTGTGTGTGTGTGTGCGTGCGTGCTCCTGCCAGGCATACTGCTCTAATTGCATATCTGTATATGAGTACACAGGCCCCTGGATGAGTCAAATGCAGACAAAAAATATCATCCTGTGATCAATAAAGCATCTTTTCTTTTTGAAAAGTTTGAAAATCATTGCTAAAATGTGTGAGAACCCCCAATTGTGAAATTGTCTGCATTGGTTGCAGCACATACTAATTTTTCACTATTTTTTTAATAAAGCTGAAGACGACGTCCCAGTTACAAAGAGGGAGTATGATGACCTGAACCGGAGACACAGTCAGCTTCAGGGGGGCTATGTACACCTGTGTCAGAAGTTTGAGGCACTACAAGCACAGTTACTGTGCTGCATAATGTTCACATCAGAGCTTTAAACACACAGGTGTACAATGTACAACAAACAAATGTCATTTCTAAAAATAAGTAACCTGAAGACAAATGCAGACCTATTCAAACTAACATAAATTATACTGTTAAAAATTAAACTGTGTCTGCAGGCATTTTCATCTCTGCATCACCAAGTTACACCTTTCTAATGCTACATTATGGTGTCAAAACTATGGCAATAGGAAGCTTATGTAGGCTGTCAACTATTACATGCCTCTGGGTGTGATTCTATTTTTTTTCCTAGCAGATGTTAAAGTTGTTTGAAGCTGCCTGTCTAGCCTCTTTGGTTTGTGAAAGCTGATTTCCCTCAATGGAGCTGGTCTGACTTCTTTCCTGCTGATGTCTTTCCACATGCACACTCCAGATGTAACTGCTGCTTTCTCAGTCCTTCCCATCCTAACATAGAGCTCAACTTTGAATAATATTACAGCTGCATGACTGCAGCATGACCCGAGCCTGAAACATCTCAAAAACATAATAAACTTACTGGCTGATCAATAATGTTATGACCAAGGCTTGAAAGTAACAATTGCTTTCAGGCAAATTTCGTCTCGGACTATTAAGCAAGTAAACATCTGACTTACTATGCGTGTATACGACCTAATCATAAACAGGTTTTGAATGTAACTGAATGATATTGGCTGGCTGCTGACATTTTGAACACTGTTGGCACTGTGTAATTCGTGAAAATTGTAGTTTCAAACCCTGGTTATGAGAACATATGAGAATAAAGGAGAGTAGGTTAAGCCTAAGTTAAACCTGAAAGGACAGCAACACTGAAGCATAATTCATCTTTTTATGTCAACTACAAGCCCACAACACCAAATAATAGCATACTTACCCCGCCATACAGGTGCAGTTCGCCGTGAGGACGTAGTTCTTCGTTGGTTGATTATAACCCAAGCCTCATACATCATTGTCTTGTGTCCTTGTCTTTGACTAGGAAGAATTTCTGATTTTAACACACAAAACTCTGAGTCTATGTCATGGTATTTGACGTTCTGTACATGACCACAGACAACGTATTTATAAGCATCCAGTGATTTATATGCTCGTAATTTCTCTCGGGTGTACACGCTTGGTTTCTCAACTAAATACGTATATATATCTGGCCACTGTATATTTGGCCATCTGCTAACGTCTTCTATCCAATCCACTATAGTACACGGATCTGGTAGCCGGATACCATTTGATAAAGTCAACTTATTGAAATAACTTTCTCTGTATGAGTTTCTTAATCCGTAGCTTGACATGCTGCTGATTCTCGCCATACTTCCGTTGCCAATATGCGCGCATATGTTGCTTCGTCATCATTGTGTACAAACAGTAAAAGGGTCTTGATCCCAGTGCAACAATTTAACTACTTTTTGGTAAGTAAAACATGAGTAGCATTGTATGTTCAGTCCGAGGGTGCTACAACAACTGGAAAAAGTAAAACCTCTCTGTTTCTCAACATTGCTAAGAACATAATAAGAAGAGATCGGAGTGTTGTGGGCCACTGTTTAACTTGTACCCACCACGGTCGCAACTGGCTAAAGGCGCTAAATTTAAAAAACCCACCAAAGCGCAGTATGTTTGCTCTTTCCATTTTGTGGAGGGGAAACCAACACCACTACATCCCTACCCAGAGAAATGGTTGGGCTATGGAACGCTTGTAAGACAGACCGGTAATCAAAGGACTTTTAACATCCAAGTGATAAATTTATTACATTATGCATAGAGAGCCAAAAATTTAGAAAATATTACGCATAAGTAAACAGAACCAGGCCATTATAAGCAAGGGAAAGGCTGACTATCTGACAAAATAGTGCACATAAACGCGTCACATAATTGGTCTAGATTAACATACCTTCCACAATATTGCTGAGGCGTGACTGCAGGACCTCCCCAAACCAGCAATACAGGTGCATCCCGTAGTTTCCACAGCTTCATTGATTTTTACCAACACATACGATAAATGACTTGGAGTGCAACTGGCCTTGGTAAACATGGGCTTTTAACAAGATTTATTTTTGTTCCTGATTTACTAATACATGAACAGCTTTACCTGGTAGGCTTCGGTACTCTTGTAGTTTCTCTCATACAAACCATATATATATCACCGTACATAATCACCTTCTCATATCGTCTACCCACTTGGTCATGTGTCTCGTGTGAACCTGACTTGTTCCGCTTTGCCTTTGTGAATTGTTGGTTTCCTCCCAAGTTATTCTACCAGCAATCTCTATGTTAAAACAAACAAAATCCTGTTAACCGGAAATACTTAGAAATAAGATAATAAGGTGAATACACAGTACACGTTTCTTTGTTCTGTTTCAAAGTGTTCATATGTTTTGTGTGTTTAAAGTACACTGACATGTTCTAAATTGTTGTGCTTCTTTATTCGGCCACACTACACCATAGAGCTTTGGTGTAATATACAGTAGAGAAGATTTAAAAATAATTTTAGTGATGGTGCGCACCTGTTGTGTCATTGGGTGTAATGTCAGGTCACACGACCAACAAGGTAGGAAGATCAAAACGGGCTGTCGTTTTATAGTTTTCCTACCTGGAAACTACGGGAGGGAGCCCAAGTATCGGAAGTAACTAAAAGGAGACGCCTGGCGTTGGTTGCTGCTGTGAGACACACTGACATAAGTTTCTTCTCCAGCATCCCAGCATATTTAGTTGTGTGTTCCAGACATTTTAATTCTGGTAAGTCTTAATTTTCAGTAGTTGTAGTTGGAATTTAGTCCCAATTAGTTGGTAATGTAGACAAGACAAAGTTCTATAGGCCAACGTTGCATCAGCTAGCCAAATAATCAAGGATTAAAGCCCTGCTTTAGTCAACAACTGATCTGTTTGTGGTTTTGAGGCATTGAAAAATGTTTTTAAATGTTATGTTAAATATTTTAACCTGAATTTATTATGCTCATTTGGGCTTATATAACATTGCATAACTGAGCCCTAACCACAGTTTTATTGTTCTGTCTGACGCAGGTAAACCCGCATATGAAATGGAGGAGTCAAACCCGGACTGGGCTCCATCCCTGAACCTGGGCCACTCTAAAGTCACAAATTCAGACCAGCACACTCGGAGAATACAAAGAATTTACAGAAGAGCAGAACTGAAGGATGACCACATCAAAGCTGAGCCATTACCACAAACTAGTGATGCAGAGCATGAAGGTGAGGCACAAGCAGACAAGGGGAAGACCAGTAAAGAGGCAGGCCAGGTGCAGGTGGAGATGAACATGACAGAAAATCAGCCCCATGTTGAACATGCGATGGACCTTTTTAGAAGATCATATTTTTGGACAGATTTTTAAAGATGAAGACCAGACAGAAACAGAAAGATAATGGATTGTGAGTTGCTATGCATCAGACAACACAAACATCACTGAGAAATGTGGCCTTCTTGACAAATTGCTAACAGGAAATGTAATGTTAGCTGACAGAGGCCTGGGCAGCGTAGGAATCAGTGGCGTGCGTGCGTTGCGATTACGATATTTCTTGCGATATCACATTTCCCTTGAAAAATGCTAGATTTATTAGCTATTTTAAAAATTTTAATGTAAATACTAAAATAAACAGGTAATAGATAATCTTCTGATCTAATTAAATGCACTGTGAACAAAGGCTTTTATTTTCCTTTTTATTTAACTGTCAAGCACAAATGCTTGCATCATTTTTAATTAAAAAAATATTTTATTTATTGCACCTTTCGACACAGATATCGCATATACTATTATCGCGATGGCAATATTTTATCGATATATTGTGTATGTGTGTGTGAGTGTGAGAGAAAATATTACGTTGTGTGATAAATTGGCCACTGAGTCTCTATGTATATTTTGGGGACGGGTGTAGGCCTATGTGTTAAATGTGTTAAAAGAAAAGTAATTGGCAATTTTGTTTGTTTGGTGCTTTTTCTACAAACAGAATACAACATTACAGATCAAAATGAGTTAACAGCCTTTAAAAAACAGTTAAATTAAACATCTAAAAAAGGAGTAAAAAAATTAGGCAAATGTTGCATCTCCTTAATTGGATAGCAGTCACCTGGCAGCCTCTTCTCCTGAACCTGGGAAACACTCCTAGGATTATTCGGACCCAGTCTAGCTGCTCAGCCTCTTCATGCAGAGCTACAGTCCAGCCCACAGGTAGGCTACCTATTCTGCACTGTTACAATAACTGACTTGTCAGATGCTGGCAAAATGAAAGCAGATGACATTTTACATTACATTTTGTCATTTAGCAGACGCTTTTATCCAAAGCGTTGAACATTAAGCTTCTAATTAACAGTGTAACAGCTGGAACACCACTGGAAGTGCGTTAGTGAAGTTGTTCAAAACAAACAAGAAGATGCAATGTTAACAAAAACGTGGGAGTTGGCAAACAAAATATTCTTTTCATTCATTAATCACCTTAACTCTGAAGTGAGAAGTGTCTGAGTGTGCCTGGTACTCCCACAAATGAAAGAGCCAGTATCTGGATAAACTGTCAGAAAGACAATAAAGGTTAAAGCTTGTCAGAACATTGACCAAAATAGTAACTGGGTTCTTTTTCAAGCTTCAAATGATGAATGTGATTGTATGATTTGGACAAAATTATAAAAAGTGTTTTTGTAAAGTTTCAATTTATACATTGTTGTTGTTTTTTACTGAATGTATGAGAACCTAAACAATAAATTGAACAGCTGATTTAAGAAGGAATGGATTAAGTACAATGTTTCAAGTAACAATAATAAACTTTCACAAGTTAGATATTTTTAAGTAACAATGAATTAAATAATATATGTTTTAAGATATTGAAACGGCAAGTGGGATTGCCAATGCATTTTGAATGGAAGGACCTTCTTTAAAAAAAAGACATTTTAAGGAACAAGAATACAATGATTGAATTAAAACAACAGTAAAATAACAGTGTAGTGCAACAATGCCTCAACAATAGTACAAAATAAAGTAGGGCAGCAAATATTTATGTTTCTCTAAGAGCTGGAGTAGAAGTGTAATATTTACCTACATGGTCTGAAAGGCACACCTGTCTGAAATACTCTTCTGCTCTTTGTAAACGTGGTTGCCAGAAATCCAAATGCCAAAAATATGATTGCACAACAATTTTTTTGCCCTTTTTTTTATGGGCTTTCTTAGACTATATACAAAGAAAAGCGGGTGTATCAGGGCTGTTGGAAAATAACCATGTTTTTTACTATTTGAACTATTTGTGCCAAATCTCTTTAAAAAGTGATGTGATGGTACTTTAACAACTACAGCTGGATTGAACAACTGTTACTATTGGAAAGATCTGGAGTTTGTCAGTAAATACGCAACGATGTCATTACAGGGACTGTAATTGGTATATACTACTCCTTGGTTAACTAAAAATCTGAACTTTATGTAATTACAGGCCAACCTGTGTATGAGTCTCTGGAGAGGGACCCAGACTGGACACCATCTTTGCATCTGGCACATTCAAAGCTTCAATCCACTGATGCTGCAAAAGAGAGAAACGAAGGCAACCAAAGAAAAACAAACTACAAATGGCTGAGGTCGCTCAAATAATAAAAGAGCTTCAGAACAAAGAGGAGGCTACCAAGACTCAAGCTACAAACACTATTATTACATCAAGTGCTGTTCAAAATGTGTGTTGTGTTGTGAACTGTGACAGCACGTCTCACGATGCTCAGGAAACAGACTCCATAAGGGGCCGAGTTTCTACTGTTTCCCGGCCTGGAGGAGATCCGAGGAGTTTTTGTGTCAGAGGTAACCAAAAGACGAGAGAGGCCTGGGTCGCAGTTGCTGCGAACAGACATTAGGTCTGACAATGTCCCGAATGCAGCAAGAGTCTGCTCCAAGCACTTTGTGTCAGGTAAGTTTAAAGTCTGCTATGTTTTTATGTTGAGATATGACTTTTCTTTCTGTTCTTTATTTACACAACACCACATCTTACTTTCATCTGTGAAAGCTCTTCAGTGTGGTTGTCTGAATCAAAATCATGTCTTGTTTAGATTAGGAATATCCTTTATTGATCACACTTTAAAAATATATAAAAGTGCTTCCTCCGGCTCTATTCGGAAACAGTACTTGGTTTACAATGTAATCATAAAGACGAGTCATTCTTTTTTTCCTGCTGTGTTTGTTCACAGGTAAACCAGCTTATGAGATGTTGGAGACAGATCCAGACTGGGCCCCGTCATTAAATTTAAATAACAAGAAAATTACAAAACACAGACATAAACGGTCAAAGAGTCTAAGACACCCCAAAGAGGATCCACAAACGCATACCGGAGGAGGTGAGACCTTTTCATTTGGAGCCATTACCCCAACTCATGACAATCACAATTGAAACAGAAAATTAAAGAGACTTTGTTTCACTACACACTGCAAAAACCTTGACCCACATTTGTGATCCTTTTGTGCCTATTTAAGATACTATAAGAGTGTTCAGGGAAAGGACCATTCATTAAATTAACCTTAGAACTATAACTTGCTGTATATTTAGGAGACTGCATCTCTAACAATAATAAAACTGCTTTACATTTTGGTGGATTTGAAAAAATGTTTTGGAGGCCCTTTTTTTTGTTTTTATAAAAACAGTTTGCCTTGAACTTGAGCATCACTTAAACATCCTTGATGTTATTTGCCAAAAAGGGAGAAAAAAACCTTGTCGTCAGTCATTAAAATTCATAGTAATAAGTTTATGTTCGTTACAGCTCCAGAGAGGCCAGACGTCCTGCCGTGGAAAGACCTTAAATCTTGTCTTCAGTTGTTGATGGAGGACAAATTGAGCAGAGCACAGCCGACAGAAGATGTGAAGACGACAGAACTGGACTTTAAAGTAAGACAACAACTTTATTTTACTTTATAATGATTATACACTATTACCTTAAGACATAAACTTTGTAG
>JALDNG010003407.1:0-27495 GCA_024349245.1 Neodontobutis hainanensis | reverse complement strand
GTCAATATTCGCCCCATCCCTATCTAATAATCAGAAAAAATAAATTAAAATATTTCAAAGTTGAAAAGTCTGATGATTCAAACAAGTGAGTATAATACAAGGCACCATGTCATCATATTAGATAAGTTGACTTTTTGTCAAAAATGAAAGACTTAAATGCAGCTATGAAAATAAAAAAAAAGCTAAAATTTGATATATTTGTAAATCACCATTGTACCGAGCTGCCAGAACGTTATTTACAGTTCCTTAATTAAATCAAACATCGTTGAGCTAATTTCGATGTATAAATACACGATTTATTTGATTAAATTTTAGATTAAACTGTCAAGATTAGTTCTGAAAATTAAATATTAACTGTCCATTGTCATAAAATTATTACTTTTATGATTTTACTTGGCACAAATAGATCTGTGACTGTCGATAGCAAAGTTTTTTCTACTCGTAACTATTTCAGATTTTCACTGAATAAAATCAGCTCTAACGATAGTCATACACCGTTCGAGCTCATTTTGAAAAAATTTGTTCATATAATTTAAACCCACAACTCTAAATTTTCAAAATTATGATTAAAATCAGTAAAATTTTTATGAGCATTCTTTAAAGAAATTATGAATTACATTAAATATACTCTCTAGCAGTTATCTCGTCATTAGACTAGTTGATACTTATCATTTCAGGACATTTTGTGGGTTTAAATATGGCGACTTCTCCAACGTTTTACATTTTATTGAGAACATACCAACTTGCTTTGTGGCTCCTATTTTAGTTGATATTCAATTGACGATCTATCCTACTTTCGAAATATAGTTACAGTCTGATCATTTGAAGCCATTAATAATAATTAATCTAGCGCATGCCTGTTATACTACAATAGTATCAAGAGATAAATGGAGTTATTCGAAATTTTAATTCTCGCTTGCTTAGATAAATCGATTTTCAGACCCCGTAACCCTCGCAATTGATCGTATATAAAAATATTGTCAGATTATAATTTATTCATTTTCGCTTTAGGGTCGAACGTTCTTAAAGCTTTCTCAGCTTTCAAAGCATATATATATATATACATTAAGCCAATAGAATTTCTTTAAATTGAGTTACTATAACTAACATAGAAGGATACGAGCCTTAGTAATAACAGCTTTTGATAAGTTATTCGGTTAACTTATATTCAGGATCTATGTTTTGTACTTTGTCACTTATACTAGATTATTCAGATGGTCTACTTTCAAAATTAAAAGCTAGATTCATCCAATGTAAAATATTCTGTATTTGTTAAAAGTTAAAAAGAACAAACCATATTTTGATTTTATGTTTGATTGAAGGTAAAAAGAACGGTAATTAAGGAAATTACGGATTTCTATATTTTTAGAAGGGATGCCTCTTTATATAGCATACAGTCTAGTCCATACTTTTATTTTGATAAAAACTTTTTGTATTTGTGTTTCTCAGTTTGAAAATTTGAATAAAATACCATCCATCGTTTATAAAACTTAGCTGTGCATGATCGTGTTAATGTCCAATATTTGCTAAATGCACATAAAAATAATATTCATAAAGTGACTTAAATTTTGAATTAAAATCAAGACAAGTAATTATTATTTATGAATGCATTCAATTTTAAAAAGCGAATAAAAATGTTATCGTAGATAAATAATTTTTTGGAGGCAAAAGCACAAATTTTCATAAATCATTTAATTTTTCGCATGTTATTCCTTGAGATTGTTCAAATTTTAAAAAATTTCGTTCTCTCATTAAAGTTTAAAACAATTTAGTCTTTTCATTTGAAAAAAAATGTGTTACTTAGATAAATTAACGATCTGTTTTTAGGGTCCGTAAAACCGATATGAATACTTTTTAAAAATAAGTATATGAAAAAGAGTAAATTTCTTGAAGAAACAATTTTAGCGATTTTTATTTTCCCCGTAACTTCTTTTTGGCGAAAAGAGTGCATAAATAAGAACATTTTCATGGTTTCTCGTTAATAAAAGACACATCTTATATGGTGATACATTTTTTCATCCTATTTGTAATTTCCAAAATATATTCATGATACGATTTTGCTGTAAGAATGAAAAGATAGCTTCTCATAAAATATACCTTCCATCAAATTATATAACGAGATATTTAAAACACTGCTAAATTTATTTTTATTGTCAAAAAATCCTATCTAAAAGAAAAACTAATTATGTTTTTCTTCCATAATTAATTAATCCAAAAGGAAATACAGAAAATTCTTGATAATTTACGATTTAAAACACAATTACAGATAATATAATCAACAAAAATCTGAATGTTGTGTCATTAAACTGAAAAGCAATGATCAAAGTTGCCATGTATCACAATTCAATACGTGACTGACCGTCTATGGTATGAAAGAACTTTATAATGTTCTCTGTATTTTTTATCAAAACATTACTTTCAGAGTTTTTATTTTCACGATATCTCTCGAAAAAAAATTTAAAATCTAAAAATCCGTGGAACGAGAAAGAACCTTTTAATCAAACCTCGAAAGCTGGTATTCATTCTGTATCAAAATATGAGGCATGATCGTGTTATTATAGTCCCAGATAAACCACGGCAAAGGCTTAACGGTGAAAGCGGAAGAGGCTATGTTCAGGCTGGTAAATCTAATCCCGGCTTGTTAGTAGGTGGAATGATTGTTCTTGAGAAGATTTGTAAAGAGACAGGTGATTGCTATTAAGTCATTTGGACCTCTAAATGAAGGGAAATACTTGTGAATTTTATTATAAAAACAAAATAAATTACATCCGTCATGTCAGAATAGTTGAGAGCTTAAACAGTTTTTCTTATCTACAAATTCAGCAAATGACTGTAAATCCAATGTAAATTCTGTATGCCTCAGACACTGCAACACGTTCTGAAAATATAGTGCGTGTAGTAGTACGTAAAAAAGATTTCATGATAATCACACCTGGTTGTAGATTATACATAAATAGAGATATTTAGAAGAGGAAAATTTAGTTCATGAAAGACGCCGATGAGTTCGATTTTTTAAATCACCCTTCATCACGGAATAAAATATTTTCAGAGAATTTCAAGTTAATTTTAGAATTATTGCATATATTTTACAATTAAGTCAATTAAATTTTTATTTAATATAGCTTATGATTCAAATGACTGAATTGTTTTAACTACTATTTCTCTACGATAAGATTTTTCGGATAAGAGTGAAATTTTGTTAGATTCGTTCAAATAGATATAAAGCCATTGATTAGAAAAAAAATTCCTTCATATATAACAAAATTTTTTAATGTTTCCTAAAAGTCAAAATTTATAATTCTACTTCGATAAGTAATTACCGATTGTGCATGAGATAAATTTAAAACAATATTTATATTATTTTGTCGAAGGATAGATATTCAGAAGTCAGTTATTGTATGTAATCTTTAATGAGCCTGCGCGTGTAAACAATTGTTAGCCATAAGAATAATAATGCACAAAAATGTGTTTGTAACTTTAAATTTACCCCGTATTCTGTAAATAACAAATAATTTGTCAAAAATCACTCAATAAATTTTAGATATTAAATTCTTTACAAGTGTTCAAAATCAATAATTATAAATTGAAACCTAATTTGCAAATTTTGGTAAGGCTGTTAAACTTTTTATATATATTGAAAACAAAACGTCTTTCGTAAACTTAATATCATTTTTCAGAATATTTTTTCGTTTTAATTTAGTTGCAATGTACAACGGAGTATTCAGCCACAAATGTATCAAGAACCATTTATCTTCCTTTGAAGTACTTTACTCATAACTAGATACCTCCAAATGAATGAAACCACATTTATTTTAAAATTAGAATGAAAATTTTTATGATTATACAAAATAATAAGGTATAAAAGACCACTTGACTTAAGGAGTATAAAACGATTTATTTTTGCATTTCTAAGTCAATCTTTCATTGAGAGGAATAACTTTTACGAGACATTTAAATGAGGTATTTATGAAACAGATATTGGGGATAAATATTTCATCAAGAATCATTGTAACGTCTGAAAACATGTAGCAGGTATGTATATAAGTTTAAGTATCTGACTAGATGATTCATGCATTAAACTAGCAAAGTTCAATTTCTTTAAGATAGCGTTCTTGTAACAATTTGATCCGGGAAGGGAGAGAAAATGACTTGAAAGTAAAAAAATTTCTTTAATTATTTTTCTAAATAAAAGATAAAAGTATTTACACCTGTTAATCAGATTACTGCGGATGATCAAACAAATAATGACAAATTATTTAAAAGCTAATAAAAGAATTAATAAAGTTACCCTTTCCATATAATTAATGGCGCTCAGGGATGCAGCGACTTGTGCGAAATTTGTAAAAAATAAAAAGAAATAGTTACTTTTGGATTATGCGCACTCTCGTTTATATGTTTTACATGTTGTAATTTTCAAGATTCGAATATTTTTCCAATGAAGTTAGTTTTTTGATCCTATTTTTCCTATATTATTCCGATATTTTTGATTTTTATTCTCAACATCTCCCGATTTAAATTTTTTGTTTTTTTTTATTTTCTTTCAGGACAAGTAAAAATACAAATATATGAAGTGATTTATTTTATTTTGAGAAATTTAAAGTAGTTTGAGATCTTCATTTAGGTCAGTTAAAAAAATCAAGTGTTTTGAATTTGGAGGTATTTATTAATCCAATAGTTCTCTGAGATAATATTCACATAAAAGCATAAAAAGATGGTAAAAACTTCTTGAAGTACTTTTTAAGAAAGAAGGTTGTGATTATTCCTCTTGACATGAAATGGGAGAAATCATCAACGTCTTGGAATTTATTCACTCTTATCAGAAAGTACTTTTAAAATAAAGATAGAAATACATGCCATCTCCTCTGTGTTATATTTGAAATGATGCCTGCTTAATTGTATTAGATAAATATCGAAGGCTTCCTTTCTCGATTAAGAGCCCATCACTAGAACAATTTACATTCAAATATGATAGTTTTGTTTTATCCAAACTATGTTGAAATAAATTTAAAAATTTCACCATAATGATTTTTCTTGAGACACTATAAGAACCGTTTTAGACGTAATGTGTAGTTGTTATGAAAAAATCGATGTCTATGAAAATTTAAATCTTTGGTCTTCATAGTATAAAAAATAAGTTTCTCTTTGGTTAAAATTGAAAATGTCAAATGCTAAAAAGTAGGTAACAAAACGTTGCGGATTCAATTTTAGGAATTTTAAATGAGCTTTTGAATGATAAATCTCACCATCTATCTTGTGTTTGTGGAAACGACGTTCCTTAAAGTTTTAAATCAACAATGATAAGTTAGATTAAGCACCTAATCAGACATATAAGGAAGTTTGGAAGCTATAATTATTCATAATATTATCCTTTTAAAGATTTTTTATCTTTAAACATGCCACGGAACTTAAATACTACCGTTAACAAATGGTTCCGCATTTAAATCAGCTTGGAGAGCTCACTATTATAATTAGTGGCCATTCATATCATAGGTGCTGAAACGCTGTCGATAAGAAATTTAGGTAAAACCTTGCTTATGTGCACATATTGAACCAAGAAGTCTCTGGAAGTCATCGCCATTTAAGAAGACATGCATAGGTTAGATATACTACTTTGAATCGAATGATATGATAGTTTTTATCTGTACTCTGTTCGAGGAAAACCAAAAACAATAACCAAGAATCACTGTTGAATCCATGATGTATCCACAATCATTTTTTAATTTTACGAACGAAAGTATCGAGAAGTATTTTCTTCCTTTTAAAAAGTTAAAATTTTATTTTCAAAGTTTTAAAGCTAAAAACCATCAAACTGTAAAAATGTATTTTCCAATAACATTGTAAATTTAGTCCTCACAGTTTTAATTCCAAGTATCAAAACATTAGAAGCTTGCATAAATATACTTATCTTGAAGCATAGGCATGAGCCGTTATTAAGTCACCTTTTTCCTCCGAAAAGTGTATTAGTCTTATACTTAAAATGTTTTAAGTTTATTTACATTTGAAACCCTCTGGTATTAGATCAGTTCATATATTTGTTATTTATCTATTTCGTATATTTGGCTAAATTTTTAACTTCATCATAATCTACCTGTAAAAAAATCTCATTTTAAAAAATTTATGTTCAGTTATAAGGTTAAAATTTTTTTGACATATATGATAAAATTATTAGACACGTCAACTTTAGAAATACAATTTGTTGCAAATAATTTTCGTGGTAACGAAAAACAATGAATAATAACATAAATATAATCTGAAATTCTTTATTTAAAACCAGCAGATGTCGTAATTTAAACAGATTTTAATTAATTAAATTTTTATTCAAATAATTTTCACTCTAGTGATATTTACATTTGTAAATTATGAATAAAATATAAATAATTTATTAAAAGCTGAATTGCATCCAAGTATCATCGTGGCTTCGAGCCTGCTGAGGCCTGTTAAACGTGAACCATCAGGTTCAAATCTGATGGCACCGCTGGATGATTTTTTTATTTAAAAATTATAAATATTTTTTTACATGAAATAGTACACCTTATCTAAATTATACAATATCTCATTTTTGAATAACTCATTAAATTATAATTTTGCATGAAGTACTGAATTATAGGAAGTTATTAATTTTCGTTGTAAATACCAAAAATACAATATATGAATTCTTAATAATTGATTAAAGTTTGAAAAATGTTAAATTCAAAAGTTAATTTCTTGGATTAAGACAGCTGAAATGTTGCATTAAATATGTATGAACAAATAAAATGAATATAATCGAAAATTTGATGAAATTATTACATCAATACAGCCAAGTCATAATCATAAAATATATTTTTCAAGAGTTTGAAACTACCTTAGTTTTTATTTTGTCAAAATAAAATTAACTTGTCTTTACAAAATAACTCTTAGTGTCAAAAATGTTACAGATAGTGACTAAAGATCAATACGACGCTCATGTTTCTCCAGACGCCTTTTAAAACTGAGCCGCATGCCTTACTCTGGTGGTTAATAATAAACTATAAACATGTGATACATAAATAAATTATTTGTTTATTAACAATCTAACACTAAATAATGTGATATACCGCTTGAATATACTTCGCTGAGAGTTTCATGCGTTTTCCATGCTTTTGGAATATGCTCGCCAAATATTTTTTATATTTACGTTTCAATGAAGCATATATAAAGACACCAAACGTGAAAATATGATGAAGCTTTGATTTTTTGTGTAATAGACAGAATTTTATCAGAATACCATTCATTGCTGAAGATGATGTTTTATGTGAATGTATTTAGATCATGGCAGAACTTAAAATAGTTATTTTTGCTTTTTATTATAGATTTTAACACGATGAAGGCTATTGTGGGGTTATATTCGTTTTATATCATTTCTTACTTTTTCGTGTAAATGTCAAATTATTTTTTTCAACATAAGATTTCAGAGTGTATGGGTAACTTGATAAAAATGAAAAATATTAAATTTGATCTCAAAACTTTAGACTTTTTTTATACTTTGATAAAACTGTGATTTCTTGTTTTCTAGTTATGATTGAAGTCTATTTTGTGAAATGATAATTTTAAATGTAATTTATATGAACACAAATACTTTTCTTAAAATGAATTTAATGTTAAGAAAGTCAGTATGACTTCTGGTGAATAGATTTATGTTAAGTAAAAATTCATATTTTAACATTAAATGGTGCAAATCATAAAATGAATATGTATGAGACTAAAATTACTTATGATAATATGACTAAAACCTTAATATTTTTGTTTATTTGTTGATTAATAAATAGAAGTGGTGTGAATGAATCCCTATTTTGGTACAAGAGATCTTTTTACTCTTTTAAGAATTAAAATTTTTCATTTTAGGACACTAATTTACTTCAAAAGAGATATGACTCATAAAATTATCGGTGTTCATTAAGTATAAAAAATATTCACTCTCCCTTACTTAAGATACTTAAAGGTTATCAATTCTTTGATACTTTTGGAACTTTTAAAAAAGGCTGTCTAATTCCTAGGTTAGATCCCCTTTAACCTTCAAAAATTAAAAATTTTCCTTGTCGTGAATTAGTTCCACAAGATTTATTTTATTCAATTTACTTCCCATCATTTGTGAAAACCTGATATTTATATATTTCATTGACTTAAATGTACTAGGATGGATATTTCTGAATTAAATTGGTGAATTATACTGAATGTAAATAGCCAAGAGTCGATAGAAGACTCAGAATAGCTGTACCAGTTTAAACGTTCGCCTATGAGTATCTTTATGAAAAGTATCATAAATAAAAATAATCTATATATTATTCATAAATTATCCTCAAAGCGCTCAGTCAGAAAAAAATGAATGGAATTTCTTTCAACCTTTACTGGTCATTTTGTTGATACTCGATTCGTATCACACTCTAAACGTCTTAAAAATAAATATCCATCTAAGCTGAGTTTTATGACTCGTATGTCAAACAAAGTTTAAAAGATATAACGAGGACCATCATAATCTTTATATTTTTTCTGAGTATGAATGACTTAAATGGTAAAATTGAAGGAAATTTTGTGGCATGAATTATTTTTGTTGAATCATTAATACGTGTCATGTAGAATAAAATACACGGATATAACATAAAATTTATTCGTAAAGCTACAAATTTTTTGTCATAGAAAGATTATCAAAAGTTGAGAATGAATGGGAATTTCGGAAAATTATGTTGTTCGGTATCATATAAAGTTGGTTTTATTTTGTGAATTTATATTATCTTGATAATTTTTCGAAAAAAATTACTTTTAAAAACGAATCCTTTTTGTGATTAGTAGATAAATTCATATTCTCATGTTTAAACCAGTTCAAACCTATCCTTAAACTATAAACCTTGGAAGGGCTGACAACTAATATATAACAAAATAAATAGGATATCGTCTTAAAAGTTAGGTATCTCAAAAAACGAGAGAAATCAACTACATTTTAAAAGAATTTCATTCAGTTTCAAAAATATTCCCATTTTACGGTGATTTCTGGATCTCATTTTTAAGAGCGTCATATAAGACATGTTACAACGAACTCGTGGGCAACCAAAAAATTATTTCACTGTGAGAACGTACGTCAAGAAATAGATCTACAAAATTTAAACAAGTGTATAATTTGACCAATATAGACGATAGAAGTTTATTTTCTCTCTCTAGTAGTCTTGAATGGTTGAAGCACATTTTTAAGAGTGTCTTTGTTTACACGTTAAATTTTGATGATAAAATTCATTTTCAGAAATCCATCGTAGTATATAAAATTAACATCATAGATATTTCAGATTTTCATAACTTTCAATTTTAGATATGAATGTCATATCACTGTTAATAAGTGTTATGCAATTCACCAAAATGTTTATTTTACTCTACAATTATAATTCTTGCTTACTTATTTAAATTTTGAAGTACTGTAAATAGTTAAAATACATCAAATTCAAAGATTCATGAATTTGAACTGAACAAATATTTATAATTGAATCTTATTTCCATCCAATAAAATAATAGTGATAATACGGTCATAAAATTCTTCGAATCAAAGTTTAATTAATCATAAATACTTGTTGAAGATTTTGTTACATTTTGAAAATTTATCAAAAAGAGCTCTGGGTTGTTTGAAAAAATGAATAAAAATACAATATAATATACACAAAATACTTCATATTAATTAAAAATATTTCTTTTCTGGAAATTTTATATCTGATTGTATTATACTATTTGTATAATTGTTGAAAAAATGATGATAAATTATGTTGCCAACATCGTTATAAGAAAATTTTGAATGAAAGAGTTTATCAGATCATATCTCAAAAGGAACGTAAATTTGACCTCGCATATCTCATGGGAATTGTAAGCTAAATCTGATTAAAAATACACTAAAATGTCACAAAATTGAAAAATAAACAAAAAATTTCTAATTAAACAAGTTTTCAAAATAAATCAGATCATTCAAAATCCATCGTGTCCAAATTTCGATTTAAGAACTAAAAAACATCAAAAATTACATGTAGTTTAATCAAAACAAGATGTGAAAATTTTATTTAATTCAAAAAGCCTTTGACTTTTATTTTTCATAAGCAAGAATAAATAAAAAAAGGTTAGGTTATTCAACGCTATGTGTGTAAATATTTAACATTTTTGATTCAAAATATTTTTAGGCTGCATAATTTAGTTTAAATTTATACAACCCCAATAACTTCAGTCATTGTGGTTATACAAAAAGAAACTGATTTTAAAGAATTGTAGAATCCTAAATATTTTTTAATCACATTGTAGAACCTTTTCATGCATATCTCAAACGTGTCAGATGTCATATCTATAAAAATATCTACTTTAAATAAAAAAATGCATCATTTTTCTCTATTATAATGAAAAGATTATTTAAAGTTTACCTTTTAAGATATATCTATTCACAAATATAGCTTTATGAGAAATTTATACTGAGATGTTTGGAGATATAATCACACCTAAAAATATTTAAAGATCAAAAGAGAGACAAAAAAGGAACAATTATTTTTATGTTATATACATGATAAATTATGAGAAGTAAAATATATTACTGAGATATTTTGATTATTTAGAGTTAATTTATCATCATAATTCAGGACTTAATCTTTCTTAGTATTTATCTTTGATAAATGAAATGCCACGAAATAAATTTCTTTATGGACAATATTTTTTCATTGAATCTTTTGAAACCTAAAAAATAAATAAGTTCATCACGAGTTATAAAATTCTTTTACTTACGATTAAAAGATCGATAAGCTATGACATCTAAAATTTTTAATATCATTACAAACACAATTAAACATATTCTATACGTGAGTCCGTCGAGTATAATCGAGTTAAAATTACACGATAAAATTACTTTTTTTCAAATCTGCCAATATTTTGAGATTTATTCATCAATATCGCTTTCTACATTAAGTTAATTTAAAAACGGAAATTTTTAAATCTTATTCTCAGATGGAAAACTGTTGACCGACATAATATATAATCTTAATGGTCTCAATATAAAAGTGTTGAAAGTTTGTCATAATAAAATTAAAAACACACATTTCAATGTGTTTTATAAAAATTTGTGTCAAAGAAAAAAAGATTCGCACTGTTTTTAAACTTATTAACGGAATGTTAAAAATATGTTTTTTCATACATTACTTGTCAATGAACCATTATATTTCCGAACGATATTGTTATCTTTTGGTTGAAAGAATGTAAACTTGAGAACCTCGAGAGAATGCAAATTTATTTAAATAAACATTTTGACCCATCTTGAGAGAAAAACTCAAAAACGAATTCATTTCCTTGAAATTTACACTTTGAACATTAAATAAATTTTCTAAAATACCGAATTCAGCAGAGGTAATGTGTGCCTTATGGACTTAGTAGATAATGAGGCTTTTAGTGAGTGAAGGTTCATCCATATCTGACACCAGGAGATAACAAGAATTTTCCGTAAAGGGTTTCTGAAATGCCAAAAGTCTTGTAAGTACAGTCTCACCAAAAGGAGGACATACACCAAAACTTCGTTCAGAATACTCTGTAAGATTTTCCTCGTTCAACTAAAAATTATGAAAATTTAAAGCCAATCTTATTTTTCGAAAATAAATTTAACACGTTTGATTTCACAAACGATGCTAAAATAATATAATGTTAAAATCTCGAGTTATTTTTAGTTTCACATTAAATCGAGTTCTCAGAATAAGAGTCTTGTGATATTAAATACTTATTACCGTTAAAAATTGTGAACGTTAAATTCAAACTCAACTGAAAATTTCTCAATTTTCGCTTTGAGTAATTTGATAAATTTAGAATTATGATCGAAAATTATTCACTTTACAAATGATATTTTTGTTAGATTTAAACCATGCAGATATTCCATGGCAAATAACACATTATAAATTCTTGTGAATGAAAAAATTATTTTAAATATTTACGAATATATACTTCTTTACTTTAGAGTCAATTCAACAAAAGATATCTAGGAAAGGTGCTAAAGCAAAAACTCTTAACAAAAAATGAGCCAAAAATCAAAATTTTTAACTCATACATTTTAATATGTTGGTACTAAACTTTCTTGATAAATTTGGCTAATATTTCAATTTTTTGTCAACGTGGTATTTTAAAATAATTAAATCCTTGATATTTAACAAATCATTTTCCAGAAATAATCTTCCTTATCAAAAGTAACTTTTTAACATGTAAACAGATTTTATAAATTTTTTACATTTAATATAACCTGATAAATATTATTTACACATCCAATTCGTCGGGATAGGATGTTAAACCTCATTAATTTTAGATTTCTGGTTTTATATAAATAAATTCTTGGAAGAGTATAAATATTGTCGAAACAAAACATTGATAAGAAAATAGAATTTTTAATCATAGGATTCTGCGAATTTCCAGTTTGAAAAGATATTTTTATGAATTCATAGTAATGCAGTAAATCATGAGAAAATAACTTTGATATTTAGAATGCTATGTAAATCACCATTTAAATAATTATTTTTATTTTAGCCTTTCTCATATTCCAGAATATTGTTCTTAATCTTTTTGTCTCGAGAGTATCATATTTTTATATCAATCATAAGGGATTTTTTATGAAATTATTATTAAGTTTCAATTTAATGTAAGAATATTTTTTAAACTTCTGAGAAAAGAATTTTTACCTGTATATTTATACGCAATATATTCCAATTATAATTATTCATGAAAGAAATTTATATTGATTTAATAAGTGAATAAGATATATGGTTAAATTTAACATTGATCAATGTATAAAATATTTGTATGGACAATTTAAACACATATCTCGCATGGATGAAGTAAAATTAAAATGATGAAAATGAGCACAATTTTGACAATGTTGTGTATGTGTCTCTAAATATTTTAGTACTTTTCAAAAAACGTAGAACAATATATGTAATAAATCAATGATATATTTAACAGTTTCACGTTTCTAAAGCAATACTTTCATAAAATACTTAGAATTATAAAAAGTATCCATAACGAAATTAAAATTTTGACTGAAAATTGAAATAAAATTTTAATGTGAGTAGAATTTTTCGAAAAGTGTACATACTTTCACATTATTAAAAAGAACAATATGAATGTTAAATATCAAAATAAAATTTAAAATTGAAGATGGGCATATACTTTGGCCATAAATACTATATTTCTTATGTTTCAGTTTTTGACTTTTTATTTGCTTTTATGTGAGGTTTTAACAACAATTTTAAAAACATTCAAATTCAATGCGCGCGCGCAAATATTTTTACTAGAAATCGCTTACGTTGGTTCATACTTTGTAGGTATTTTGAATTTTAACATTATTTTTAAAATTTTACAACTAAAGCACTCTCTATTACAAAATTAAAATGTATTATTTTTGAGAAACGTAAGTTATTGCAAATTTAATAATGAAATTGAAATTGGACTTTTTGAACTATACCTCTAAATTAAGTATATATTCAAAATACTTATCTGTTTCATAAATAAAATCGTATGAGGTCTACTTAAGAATAAACTACCCAAAGCTCATCTGATCTATTAAAAATGATTAAATGAGCAAGAATCTAAAACCTGTCAGAAAATTTTCGATTTCCAAGATTAATAAAATTTACATTCTAATAATCTATTTTTTTAATATTTTGACAAAATACTTCCAATTTAAAAATAAAAAAGATAAGCATGTTTACTTTTTTTATTTTACATTGAAATTTTCTTGAAAATAACCTTTTAAAAATAAATTTCTGAGAGCTTTCATTTCAAGCTGCTCCTTTAAGAATTGTCCAAAGATATTTAGATTACAGAAAAAATTCAAAGTAGAATTTAAATATCTTCACTTTTATACAATTTTAAACTGCGTAAAGCGTGTATAATAGACCAGAATTATCTAAATGGCCTGATGCTTTGACAGAAAACCATGAAGGAAAGTTATGCTAAAATATGTCTGGCTAGGCTTTTGATATTTTTATATTGAAATCGACACAACATTAAATGTGAAAAGACCATGAGAAAACAGGTTTAAAATAGCCCTTAAATAATAGAATTGCCATTTTTTCTTTGAAACTTAAATAATTCGCCATTCGTTTTTCGAAATGTAACTACATTCTGTTGTCCTAGGTTGATTGAATGAGCTAGACACTTTAGGTAGTGGAAGTATCTTCAAACATAAACGGAGTTTTTAACTGTCGCAATTTCATATGGGCTAGCCTTGTCGTGAAAGAATGTTCAGAATGGCTAAATGAACGTAGTATCAACTTTATATTAAAGAAAGAGGGACAAAAAGAGAAATCAAATCTTTGAAAAACTATTTCTATAATTTGCTTAACAACTTTAATCACTTAATTTTAAATTTTTGAGTTAAAAGTGATTTCTGTTGAGCAAGAATCTGTCAAAAATATCCAAGCGTCTTTCGAAGAATTTTTCCTTGATTTTACATCATTTAATGAAGTTCTGCTTACAATGTTTAAGGCTCAGCGCTTAACCACTTTTGTTCCTCTCGTTCACATGTCGGAATCAAGTATGTGGCAGGATGGGTCTCTCACTCACTGTGAATTAATTAATCATCCGCACAAAGCATCGACATCTATATTTATGCTCGAATAAATAAATCTTTCTGTATCTCTAATAACTTTAACTTTTTTAATGTATTTTCGCAAATTTGTAAAAGACCGATCAACAAGTTCCGTTTAAACTATACGATTAAATACCTGTTAAATTAAAGTTTTTATTCTAATTTTTTTATAACATCATTTTAAAACGATGAACAAGATCTTTAAAAGCTAACGACATAGTTGAAAGATTTCAGAGCTACATAAAGATGATATTAAACCTAACATTTATTGGTAAACTGGTACTTTTCGTCAATTAAATCAGTTCGTTTCGAATCTATTGATGCATAAAAGTCTATAAAATGTCATTCTTGCATAGTACATGGTCATAATCCACGATAATTACATTAAATTTTAAAGTCGAGAACGATGATAGTTAATGTTTCACACTTCAAAATATATGAATATAGATAAATCGTTCAGTTTTAGCAATATTTTTGATTTTTACAATATCCTAAACTATTGTCTATTGTTTATACCCGTATTGCACCCAAAGATATTTTGTTAAAAGGATTTATTCATCTAAAATGGTATTAAAAGGTGCTTATGATATTTTAATTTTTTATGTTTTTAATTTATACTCTAATCATAGATAATTAACCGGAAAGTACTTTTAATTATTATCTCTCTTATATAATATATCTCATATTTTTGTTTTCGAATAGCCATGGTATTTATTCTAAATATGATATAAATCCCTTGCCGCTTCTTTCAACCGTGGTAAATTCAACCCATACCGGCACTTTTAAGGAAATTTAATGCGTATCTTTATAAATATACATATATATACTAGAGAGGAAAGGTTTGCCAACTTCGTTTTTATACCTTTTGTTGCTCTAAGTAAGATAAATTTCATCGTCTAGACGATTCAAGTGCAGGAAGTTAAAAACTCTAACAAGCTAGCTTTCTCAAAATGGTCTCTGTATTTTAGTAAAATCTTGCCTAAAGTGTATTTCTTAATTTTTCTGACAACAATGTCTCTCATTCTCACTCAGGTGATGTTGGACAACGTTCAGTGTGCCGTCTTAATATATTACTCTTTTTCATTTTTAAGTTAATCAACTTTAAGGAAGTTTATGTTTAACTTTTAAAAATTGGAGTAATGTGAAAATGTGGCTTCTTTATCTAAAACATTCTCTTTCAAAAAATTCTTTAAAAGACATTTAATGTTCAAAAATCAAACAAAAAATTTATAACTTTCTTCTAGAAGGGAAATCAATGTTGATGTTTATAATTGAAAGAATAATGGTCATTTGTTTTATGTCAAAAAAGTTTTGTTAATATTGTTAATGGTGAATTATGATGCAAAAATCGCCAGAAGTTTTTATTCGTCTCAATTATTCAAGGATAATATAATTGGACAAGGATTAGTCTGTTAATCAAAAAAACGAAAATAAAATAGATCGTTGACCTATTGAGACCAAATTGAAAAAAGATCTTCTTATCAATTTTATTTTGTCCTTCCAAATATATCTACTGGAGGTTAACTTCATTTTTAAGTTTTGTAAAGGTGAGTAATACAATATATATGTTCGAAATTTGACAAAGACAAAACACTTCAAAATAGTTGACTTTGCATCAAACGACGAATATTATACTTTTGAGTTTTGGATTATACTTTTCTCTGTTTTCTCTTTTCTAAAATATGTTCATAAGGGACCATTTTAAAATATTAAATCACTTGAATAATATGTGTTCTCGTGTTACACGAAAATCTTTTTGATCACTCAACATAGACAGCCATCAGAAAAATATGATTTTATACATGAGAAGAAACGAGCTAAAGCACACTTTATCTGTTTTTCACTGTTTGATAAAGATCAGCTTGCGAAAATTTGAATCAAAATATTATTTTATATTTCGATTGTCTCTCTATGTTTCAATGAAAGAAACATAATTAATTGTCTATAACGTAAAAATATTGTGCATTTAGTTATAACTATTGAAATTTACAAAAAGTATTTCAAATTGTCTTTTAATATATACGAATTTGAAGTAGTAATGGAACTGGTTATTTTGAAAAATATTTAAATTAAAAGCTCAAAATTCCTCGTTATAATAGTTTAAAAATTTTGACATATTTAAGCTATAACCATATTATTCGGCTATTATGTTGGAATATTAAAATAAAGAGAGTTTAAATGAAATTAGGGCATACATGATATTGAGTTTTGTCAATGTCACAAAAATTTTAATTATCATTATAAATCCAAATATAGAGAAAATTGGAGACTTCTGTAGTACTTATGATATGATTACGTTCAGACCCATAGTCTTTTGAGTGTCTATCATTGACTAACTTACCAACATCAAATTCTGATACATTATTGGAGAATGTTCAAAATGGATATCGTGGTGTATATTGTATCTAAGAACCTTTATTCTCATCGTATATTATAAAATCTTAACCTTGAAATAAATTAATAACCAAGACGAATTTAGAATTTTAAGTGTCATGGTTTGTGTTGCTGTTTATCGTCTCATAACTTTTCAACTTAATATATTATGTTTTTATAAATTTGGATCACATTAATGTATAGTGTACATCTATACCTTGAGCTCATTCTCTAACCCTGTTATAATGGATTGTACATTTCTCATAATGGTAAAATTTTGCTAATTTCGAGCTGTCTTCGTCCATTGTTATGGGAAATATTTAATAGGCCACATTTATAGACACTCATTGTTTAAATATGTTTCTATAGCATATTAGTACACTATAAAACTTTTCGAGGGCAAAAATAAAGTCATTTATCATTGAAAAACACATCTGCAGTGTTCATCTAATGGACAAAGAAGTCCTCTCAAGTTTTTGAATGGAGGGCGATTCAGAAGTTTCAAAAATTCAAAACTTTTACCGGGTTTTAACGTCAATATTAAGCACCAATAATTAAAATAACGTAACATTTTAAATTGATAAAATTAATAAAATAACTAAAGCCAGGAAAAAGGTTTAATCTCTGACTAGGTCGCTTTTTGCAAGACTGTCATTGAAAAAGTACTCGCAGTGTCATATATAATTCGATAAATTCCATTTTGATATTGCAGAACATGAATCCTGCATCAGATTTAACAGATAGTTTATCCCGTCCATTCTGCTTTCTCGTATTACACAGTTCTTGAGCTTAGAGAAGACTTTTTCGCAAGGATTCAGGAATGGGCTTTATTTTGGAAGTAATTCAATGTCGTAAATATATGAATTCACAAAATCTTCATCAAAGTGTTTGAATAACACGTAGTCAAAAATAAAAGTATATCTCGTTTCATTCCCAAGATTTCGGACATTATCCAACAAAAAATTATAAAATATCGATGAATCACTCCTGAGCGAAAAATTTATTTGGATGAAACAAAGTTCACGCAATTTATGGCAAGGATCATATTTAAGTTTAATCTCCTTGAATTCGTAGTAACTGGATTGAGTTCAGTTCTAACTAGAGACCATGAGTGTGCTATTACGATGCGAAGAATAAACAGTGATTTGTCGATATATTATGTGAGAATACCTCAGACGGGCGGCAAATGATAGGTACCATTTTACTTATTGTAATATTTCTTAAATTAATCTTGCGTCGATTCTTCCTTCTGAATAGGTCGGAGGATCTTCTAGGTGGAATTCAATTTTTTCAGCCATTTCCACAATTTTGCAGGACAAACAATACTTCCTAAAGTGTGGGAAAATCTCGGTGAAAGTATATGGGTTGTTATCGTATATCAAGCCAGAAATAGTATCGATTATGGCATGATTGAGTTATCTGTTGACAACCAACTTTGTTCCGTATTTCTAAATATTTCGACTCGACGAAACACTGTATGATGTATCCAACAGTTGATTCGGTATATTTAAAAGCTATCGATACATTCATCGTTGGATTTGCGTGCCTTGTACTCTAAAATGTTTGTCATGTAATAAGAAATTGAATTTCTTTAACTAATTTTAAGGGCAGAAACTTGTAGGTCTTATAGACTATTGATTAATAAATACTAATTGGGTATGTAATAGTGGCTGTTTTCTCACCACGGCTACTTTTGTCGCATTTGTAGCTGCTAGCAGTGTGTCTTCATCATGAGAGCATTTGATATACATCCATGCCCCTTAGTGATGTTTCTTCCGTTAAACGCATATATGGAAAAGTGTATGATAATGCACAGCACATGGTAACAATGAGTGTTATAGTTAACGATAAATCATTCAAAATTATTTTCATAGTAATACGTACCCCATATTAAATGATTTATTTTTCAATCTTGCCGAAAAAAGTTTCCCATCTGGGAATAAATAACATTTTAAGCATTGATGTATTTTTAAAATGCTGCAAAATTATGAATTATTTTATGTATTAGTGCTCAATACTGACGGTTAAGGCGAGAAATATTGACGGAAAACCCAGTTCATTTCACGAATCATTCTTGAATTTAAGTCAAAACAACATTCAAATAATCAACTTCATTAACTCTTCACAGTCACTATTTTCACATTTATGTATCAATTTTTGGTATTTTTATAAAATAGATTATATGATAAAAATCTGTGAGATCTATGTGATAACAGCCGAAAAAAAGCCGAAATTGCATATTTTGATGTGATTGAAGCACACCAAACAAAATTTGAGAATCTCGGATATCATCACAGCAAAAAGAGAACATATGGAGGCAAGATATATTACAAATGCTCAAAATAAGGCAGCGATAACTCTCTAGTGAAGCTAACCACACATGATGATACATACACAATAAATTGATCACATATATGTCGGAGAATACAAAAGGAATCAAACCATCTTGATGCAAACGAAATAACCAAAGATCCATTTATTGATGAGTATATTAACTCAAAATCGGCAGAGCTACAATATTATCCATGTCGAACATACAAAGGAGCTGCTTTCAGAGTTAAAAACAGCATTTCGAAGTGTTCCGTGTAATAACCATTCGAAAAAAGGATTATATACTTAATTTAGATAAAATAAAGCCACAATGTTAAATAATTCTGTAATATTAGTTAAAAGTCCACGGTTATGAAATTTATCCTACCGGCAGCCTTTTATAAGACAATAGTTAGATGGTGAAATTCATGGTGACTATAATGAATTTATGATATGGTCCATAAGCGAGTGTCTCTCTTTTGCATTTCAAAGGTCCGATTTAAATTGATTGTACATTTCGTTCGGTTCCATCGACGTCTGTTCAATGCCTCATTATGATGGCCTTCAACGTAGGAACATAATTATATATCCCGTGTGAAGAATTGCTCGATGAGTGGTAAAAATGAATACCTTTATCGCAACGTTTTACATGGAATAGTTGTATTATTAGCCAATTCTTGGATGCCAGATATTATAAACTAAATTTCGAATGAGGACTTAGATCTGCAATCAGGCACGAATTTTCGCAAAGTCGTTTGCATGGTTTCTACTTTCATTTAAACCAAGCCATTAATCGTAAATGCCAAAATATCAAATTTACGAAGAAAGCCGTATGATAATGCTTTCAAATGTGAAGCTTCTAACAGTACTGTCAATTTCAGATATTCAGCAGTCTGTATTATACATAAAATCCAAACTGATTGTCGATGAACCTTAAACGCTTTGTGGTCATACTTCGAAAGAACTTAGCTGCCGCTTTATAATCCTAATTTGTGGAATCTCTCATTCAAAATCATTATAAATTTGCAAGGAGAAACAAATTGAGGATCGGGAAGTTTTTATAGGCGCCTCGGAGACTTTTTAATGAATGCTCACCCAAACATTTGTGCATTCATTTCAGTTATCAGATCTGAATTTGAATTTCTTTCTGACTGGTGTGGAGAGATTCGTCAAAATTCCACCGGTATTCGATTCAGGGAAGTTACTGACGCTGCGAATTTAAACAAGATGAAATTTGACACGTGGATGCCGAAAAAAATTAAAATTAATTTTTTTTCATTATTTTTCACTGGAAGATAATTTTTCGGCGTTTTTAGAAACTAATTTTTATCTACCAGTCTGTGCATGTCTCAAAATTTTGCCAAGGTTACGCCGCCCTGAATTGAGAAAGAAAGTGATAAATCTGGGAACGGCATTTCAGAGCAATCTAGCAGGGCATATATTAAATGAGAATCTCTTCAGGCCAGGGCTCGTCTGGAGGGAGGGAGGAAGTGTATCCTGAATCCCTATACAAAATGGCTCTGTGAGTTTGAATTCCCTCTATCTTCGAATAGAATAAAATAAATTACCTCCATAAATGTATGAATTTAAGATACTTCAAAAAATCAAATCAGTTTTAGGTTAACCTCAGAGGACATTAGCTGATAATTTATCTCTTATCAACGTCTATGAAAAGATTTTTAAGTTATTTAAAACGAATAAAGCAATATATTAAAATGAACAATAAACTAAGATACAATTTCTACTTGAATTAATTTAAAACTTCCAAAAATTACCATTAAAACACCCACCCATTGTTTAATGTTGAATTGATGCTTAAAGTATACGACGGATGTGAATATACTTACGAGCTTGCGCATTGTTGCAACGACAGTTCCCACAACCGGGCCAAAATATCGAACAAGCAGAAAATTCAGGTACTGACTTACAATGCCGGTGAATATGTACATTAAAACGACAGTAACGTTTTTCTCGTTGAGGAAAAATGTCTTTTTTTCCACTGAGTAAATAGTAGCTGCAGTACTTATGCTCGAGATGAATGTGAACATGTTTGCCCAAAACATAAATTGATTCTCACAAAACTGGGACTCTGCTTTTAGTTTATCCATCATAAGGCAGTTGAAGCTATCGGATAAAATGGAGAAAAACAGGAAAAAACTTCCAGAATTTGAAGGAAAGCTTGGCAATTTATTAAAATCTGGATCAAAAAATATCACGATTCCCAAAGAAATAAACGCACCATACACCAGCTCAGTTACCCGAAACTTTCGCCTAGAGCACAGGATTAAGCATATCAGGAAAAATAGGGGCTTAAGCGACTTCACAACCACGTGTGTTGGGTATATTACATGGATAAGTGAAGCCATGGAGGTCACAGTTGCGAGACAGTAAAAAATAGTCCCACATATGAGGTCTTTGCTCGGGGTTCGGCATTTTTTTGGCTTGATAGATACGAAAGTGCATGAAATACTGAAAATTAACGAACCAAAGGAATAAAAAGCCAGAGCAAAGAATAAAAACGAAACTGTAACACCAGAACCTTTCTCACCGAGTCCTCTAATTAGTTTTTCCAGGTAAAACCCATGGACCGTTGTGATAACTATGTAAAGCAACGACTGAAAAACTAGTAACTTGATATGGTTAATCATGGTTTTCGGAAGCCTTCTTGCTTGAATAATCTTTTTCTTTCAACCTTGGAATTAATTAATATCTCTTGTAAAAAAGGAAAAAGCCAATGTGTAGTGGTGACCAAAATTATATCCTTTAATCTCAGAAACGCCCATGTTTGATGGTTGGTGTTCTGAGCCAAAAGGCGGAGTTAAATAATTTCTCGTTTCAATAAATTTATTGAAGGATATCGATAAAACAAAAAGAAATAGAAAAAATGTTGAGATTTCATGACCATCACTCTATCTAATAGTTTGATGACCTCGCTTATCTTCGTACTATTAAAAGGGCCGCGAGTGTTTTATTGGTTTTTAAATCTCTTAACTATGAAATATGATATGTTGTTAGTTGTTATTCATCTGAGAAAAATTAATTAACATGATAACTAAATCGTGGAATGAAAAAGTTAACATAATATGTCGTAATACATTAAAAATTTTGAAAATACTGGAAAAGTGCAAAAATAGTTTTAAACCATTATTATCGCCTTTGATTACTTTTTAACTAAATCCCAATCTTAACACACCATGAACTAATAATAAGGATTAAAAATGACATACAAGTAGTAATAAAGATCTGAGAAATAGCAAATCAAAAATGTACAATTAAGTAATCATCAAGCCTTTTTACCGTTATGACCAAAAATTGCATGTTTTAGAAAAATATTTCGAACACGAGTAAAATAAATGAGAAACTCTTATCTTAGCTAATCTTGCATAGTTTTTAATAAATTTAATGACGCATGCGTGAAACATCCTGAAAATTAAAAAGTAAACGACCCGTTCTAAATTCTATACAATTAAAAAATACTAATTTAGAGCATTCCACAGTATATCTGACCTTATAAGTAAAATCTCCTTGGATTTTAAATCACAGTATGACGTGAATTACTAACACCGATCCACCTTGTACGATTCAGAGAAATAACTAGTTTTCGCCATGAACATATGTGTTGTCATGTAAAAATACTGTATTTAAGTATGTTAATTAAGGTCACATTAGGCCATTGGAATTTAAAATGAATGGATATCCCTAAATTTGTTTGTTCGGAGCAATGATATATTATCTAACCTCAGCCAAGATTACTTAACTCTTGCAATAATCCCAAGTCAGTAATTTTTATTTCTGTTTTGATTTGGATTATAAACCAGAAATTTTTTCATCTCTTGTATGCTTAGGGGTTCTTCTAGCTTTTAGCTTATACCAGAGTGTTGGCTTGATTCTCACGGTGAAGCTTAGTTGAGAAGTTCAGTAGATATCTTAAAAACTCTGTAATTAGTCTTGCATGCACAAAAGATTAACTATGAGTGATAACACGCCCATACAATTGACGTTGACCAGCAATAAAATGGATGAGAATGACAAACTTAATTTAATCGTTTTAAAACGCTGAACGGACATGTCATAAAACAACATATCGATTTAAAAAAGGCTATTAATTTTATGGCGATGAAAACTTCATCCACAATGAATCTTATAAAACAATGCAAAGATATATGGTCGTATTTGTCTGGAAAAGCTCAATAGATGCTTCGTTTGTTAAAAATAGCATGTCAAACAGAATACAATTTTATCTATGGTTGATGAGAAATAAATTATAAGAGTATATTTTTAAATGTTCTCAGCAAACTGAGCAACAATTGATTATTGAGATATTATTAAAAATCTTTGAATTTTATCATAAACGGAGAAAGATGAGGAGTATTCGCACTACTCGCATTTTATGTATTTAAAATGAATAATCAGAGTCTGCGCGAAGAGTAATATATTATGGAGGTTCTGCTGTTGAGCTCTTACGTTTGACATTCAAAAAAACAAAAGATGATCGGTTTATATACTTGCAGCGTTAACCAAGAAATAATACATTTCGCAACAGTAATGACTATCTGGCTGGAACGTAGAAGGAAGTTTATTCTTCTGCTTCCTTTCTAACCATACCTATAATAAATTAATGTAGATTAGCAAGAAAGGTGAAAATTTAGATAAAATTCCTTAAGGAGCATTACCTAAACAATCAAACGCTTTTGTCGAATCCTCGCTAATTTTAGAAATTACTCACCATTATTTCATTCTCCAACCTCAAAGAAGTTTAGAATTTCAAATGACTTCACATCAGAATGCTTTGGAGGAATTTTACGCCACACTTCAACAATCGAACTTTTAATCATGCAAAGTGGCTTTCCGAAACCACTCAAATAATGAGTGCAAACCTAGGTTGATCATACTGCTTATTTAATATATGAATGTTTATTTTAAGCCTAAGATTGTAGCACATAAGTAATTAAATTCATTCGACGTTAAAACTTGTCAACATGCTCACGACTCATCAAACACTACACTAAACATATTGAAACTGATCAGAATTCTGGTAACAAGCAATATCGAGAGCAACATAGCAGCTTTCCTTTGAAATGATATGTTGAATCCTACCCGAACAATTCTTTGAGGATCATTGAGGCACGTTTTCAAGAAATCCACAGAAGCAGGCTTAATGAGTTGACGATCAATACAGTTGCTATGTTCCCTAGGGCTTCTGCGCATTCATGTCGCACCATTGGGTGTTCTGCTACATCCTTCATTACTTTAATCAATGTTTGAACAGAAGACGGTTTTCGCATTTGCCCCAATACAAACGCTAAGTTACAAATCGAGTAACCTATTTCGTGTTTGAAAAGAGAGCTTTTGTCATCGAACCCTCTTCCCAAAAGCTTAAATTATGGACTAAACTAACATGCGCTGACTCATCTGTGTTCAGATTCCTGAGAGTGAACATTGCACTGTTTGTTTCATATTTTATACCGATATCTGTTAAAAATGCTCTTCTTATCGTCAAGTAAAATAGACTCAAGAACATCCATTAGTTTCAAAGGCAAGGGAGGGGCAGGATCAACTGACCCGAATAGCCAAATTTTACAAGAAACAAAACTCGTCTGTGCCTGAATCGGTGGTATCAGAGAAATGAATCATCCGAGCACACCCAATTTGACAAGTCTCCGCAACCTTCTCAATAAATCAAGGAAAACCTCAATTGCAGGATCTTGACAGAAAGATCTCAGGACTTCTAAAGTTGACAAATCCCCAATTGCAGCAAGAGCCTCGGCGGCCAGGTTATTGTTAAACTTATACCTCATGTCGTACAACAATCGGCAAAGACAGATCTTTCAGAGCCCTGAGTATTATAAAACACGTTTACCCAACTAGGTAGGGAACGGCTGCCGATCGCTGATAAGGTTAAGTATTAATACCTTCATCTGCCCAAGGCAGTACGCAGCCTCGTGTGCAAGAAGCTCAGAATCATCATATAGTGCTTTTAAATTTAACTCTTCGTACCCTTCGATATAGCAACTACAGAGTCATCAATATCAATATTTCTTAGGGAGAATAATGCACGCATTCTATGATTCAAATCACTAGTTTTGAATTGCATAATACGCGGATGTATCCAGAATAATTTTTCGATTTTCTTCAACCTCAGCATGCATTGTTACGAAAATATGCGCCTCTCCCCGAAGTGTGTTATTTGGTTGTTAATTTCTGTCAGTGAATAAATCACATTGTACGGGATATTTAACTTTGTAGGTTTGAAAATTGGAGTTGGGTATGGCCAAAAACATTCATAATACTGATACAGTTCAGAATAATTTATGTACATCGTTATTTTTGTAATGTTGGTTTGTTGAAGAAATAGTTTATTATTATCAGGTAATCTATTAGGGTTTGAAGAATTATGAAGTACTGGAAAGATTCACGCACTCGCAGTTTGATTTAAATTGTTATCAACTTTCTTCATACATACTTGAAGTTGAAAATCTAAATTAAATTTAAATTTTGGCTTTTATTTTTTATTTAAACAGTTTTTTATCATATTTGACACTTTATTTCATTTTATATACCATTAATATCGTTGTTATTTCACAATTTTAGGTCATCGTTCCTTAAATAGCTTGAAAGCTAAATCAATTATGCTGGATCGACCGAATAATCGTAACGATTCGGTACATTATTTATTAATCCTCAGATAACAACAAACTCAACCATCTCATTTTTAAATCACATACATAAAAGGTTTAACAAATAATACATCATTTGACATGAAAGATGCATTTTACATTTTGCAAGTTTGGTAAGATCGCAAATTTTAAAGTGTTTGTTAGGTTGTTGGCCATTATGATTTAAACCTGTGTTAAAATGTGGTTTTATATTTAATTTTTTTTATTTTTTATGTTATTTTGATTTGGATACGCCAATAATTTTTTACAATATCTAAAACCCGTAATATATGCTAAAATATTCCGCAGAATCTCATTTAGATTTAAATAAATTTAAACAAAATATTAGAAAAAATAAAACACCACGAGTCATCTTTAAAATATGAATGAGATTTCTAATTAAAATTTACTTTAATAGCGTTTTCGCAATTTATTAAATCGGATGTTGATCAGGAATCCTGTATTGTATTGAATATTTTAAAATAAATTGCACTCTAGCCCAATATTTCTTTTAAATTATTTTAAAATCATATACCATTCAATAAAACTGGCTCCTTAGTATTTTTAAGATCAGTCATAATTTTCTAAAAAACCTATTTTTCAGGGCGTTAGATGACGCAAAAGCATTGAAGAATAATATAGAAGGCCGAACCTGCAATATTTACCGGATACATCTATTTTATCATTTAAGTTTTTTCATCGTATTTAAACAACACATTAAAAACATAAAGCATATTTGTAAAATTTAAAATGTTTGATTTTGTTGAAAAATCAGAGTAAGACCATCCATAACAGAATAACAACATTGAGCAAGCGCGGGTGTGATGGAGTCTTTTCATAAGACAAAAGAAGTTTTGTCATAAAAACCGTAAATTTCTTCCATTTGTTTTGTTTATTTTTCATATAATTTATTTTTTATCAAATGAAATTAATGTCGCTCTATAATATCAAAGGATATTCGAATGGGAGTTATTTCAAATATTGAAGTTGTTTTAATATCATTTCAAACATGAATCATCGAGATGAATATAAGTGAATCATTTTGGTATTTATTATCAAAAATTAATCATACACCATTATGGATTTACATACTTTTATATTTTCATTATTATTAACTTTACTGAAACAAAATTAGCAGATAAACATTTTTTAATCTTAACGAAATTTATTAGCTTATTCTTCAAATGTAAGTGTATTGCTCTTAACCTTCAAAAATAAAAACCAATTATGATCTTGATAGAACAAAAGACAATTATATCTGAGAAATATCACGAATAACTACACTTGTTAAAGAAAAGTGAATGGTAATGTGGAGTTATTACAAATACCACAAAATATTTTGATAGCATTTTTATTTTATATCATAAAAACTGCTAAATTTCCCAATTTAAAATCCGCCCATGCGCTTTATAATTTCTTCCGCTCTTTACCGAAATATTCAGACACGAATAACATGTGATTTGCTTCATCTCAAAAGCGGTTACTACATGCTTTTCACTGAAAATACACTCAAAGTGAATTTAAGATTCAAAGTCAATAAAGAGTGCTTAGTTCTTTATTTTA
>JALDNG010003406.1:0-27047 GCA_024349245.1 Neodontobutis hainanensis | reverse complement strand
AAGTGCAGTACTTCAGACTGTAGATGTGCAGTAGAAAAGACTATTGAGGTGCAGTAGTACAGAATGTCGACATTTATTATTGCCCTTCTACTGTCTCTTATAATGCTCGTCTACTGTCTGTATTACTGCACCTCTACAGTCTGTACTAAAGCACATCTACAGTCTGTTCTAATGCTCGTCCACAGTCTATTCTTATGCAGGTCTTTAGTCTTTACTACTGCACATCTACAGTCTGTTCTAATGGACGCCTACATTCTGTTCTAATGCTCATCTACAGTCTGTTCTATTGTACGTCTACAGTCTTTTCTACTGCACATCAACAGTCTGTTCTAATGCTCATCTACAGTCTGTACAACTGCACCTCTACAGTCTGTTCTACTGCATGTCTACAGTCTGATCTAATGCCATTTTACAGTCTGTACTATTGCTCTACTGCATTCTATTCTACTGCATGTCTACAGTCATTTTTACTGCACATCTACAATCTGTTCTAATTGTCAGTCTGTTATACAATCTACAGTCTGTACTAATTCTGCTCTGAAGTCTGTTCAACTGCACGTCTACAGTCTGTTCAACTGCACCTCTACAGTCTGTACTACTGCACTTCTACAGTCTGTTCTAATGCTTGTCTACAGTCTGTATTACTGCACCTCTACAGTCTTTTATAAATGCATGTCTACAGTGTTTTCTAAAACTCATATACAGTCTGTTCATTTGCTCATCTACAGTCTGTACTACTGCAGCTCTAGAGTCTATTCTTTTGCACATTGTCAGTTTGTTCTACGGACGTTTACAGTCATTTCTATTGCTCGTTTACAGTCTGTTCTAAGGTAATTCTAGAGTCTGTACTACTGCTGCTCTGATTTCTGTTCACCTGCACGTCTACAGTCTGTTTTACTGCATATCTACAATCTGTTCTAATTGTCAGTCTGTTCTACTGGACGTTTACAGCCTGTTCTAAAGCTCATCTACAGTCTGTTCTAAAGCCAATCTAGAGTCTGTACAACTGCTGCTCTGACATCAGTTCAAATGCACATCTATAGTCTGTTCAACTGCACGTCTACAGTCTGTTCTAATGCACATCTACAGTCTATTCTAATGCAAGTCTACAGTCTGTACTACTGCTCATCTACAGTCTGTTCTATTGCACGTCTACAGTCTGTTCTGAGAAACGTCTACAGTCTGTTCTACTACACATCTACAGTCTGTACAACTGCTCTACTGCAGTCTATTCTACTGCACTTCTACAGTCTGTTCTACTGCACGACTATAGTCTGTATTAATAAATGTCTACAGTCTTTTCTAATGCACATCTACAGTGTGTGCTTGTGGAAGTCTACAGTCTGTTCTAATAATTGTCTAGATTCTGTTCTACTGCATGCCTACAGTCTCTTCTAATAATAGTCAACATTCTGTACCACAGCACCTCTACAGTCTCTTCTACCGCACATCTACAGTTTGTTCTAGTGGTTGTCTACAGTCTGTACTACTTCACCTCTACAGTCTGTTGTAAAGCATGTCTACAGTCTTTTCTAATACTAATGTACAGTCTGTTCTAATGCTCGTGTAAAGTTTTAACAACTGCACCTCTACAGTCTATTATTCTGCACATCGTCAGTCTTTTCTAATGCACATCTACAGTCTGTTCTAATGGACGTATACAGTCTGTTCTAACGCTCGTCTACAGTCTGTTCTATTATTGTACGTCTACAGTCTCTTATAATGCTACTTTACAGTCTGTACCTCTGCTCTACCGCATTTTGTTCTACTGCACGTCTACAGTCTTTTTTATAAACGTCTATAGTCTATTCTACTGCATTTCTACAGTCATTACTACTGTACTTCTAAAGTCTATTCTAATGCTCATCAACAGTCTGTTCTAATGCAAGTCTACAGTCTGTGCTACTGCTCATCTACAGTCTGTACTACTGCACATCTACAGTCTGTTCTAATGCTCGTCTACAGTCTCTACTAACGGACCTTTAAATTATTTTCTTCTGCAGCATCATT
Source organism: Neodontobutis hainanensis (assembly GCA_024349245.1). Taxonomy (NCBI): domain Eukaryota; kingdom Metazoa; phylum Chordata; class Actinopteri; order Gobiiformes; family Odontobutidae; genus Neodontobutis; species Neodontobutis hainanensis. Next base: position 25,037 of record JALDNG010003406.1, on the reverse strand, counting down.
AGACTGGTTTACTGGACATCTACAGTCTGTTCTAATACACGTCTATAGTCTGTTCAAATACTCGTCCACAGTCTGTTCTAATGCAGTCTGTACTACTGCACATCTATAGTCTGTTCTATTGCTCGAATACAGTCTGTTCAAATGCCCAATAAAAGTCTTTACTACTCCACCTCTACAGTTTGTTCTACATCTCCTCTACAGTCTGTTCTACTGCAGCTCTACAGTCTGTTTTAATGCCAGTCTAGAGTCTGTACTACTGCTGCTCTGCAGTCTGTTCTACTGCAAGTCTACATTCTGTTCTACTGAACATCTGCAGTCTGTTCTAATGCACATCTACAGTCTGTTTTACTGCTCATATACAGTCTGTTCTACTGCACGACTACAGTCTGTTCTAAAGCCAGTCTAGAGTCTGTTCTACTGCTGCTCTGAAGTCTTTTCAACTGCATGTCTATAGTCTGTTCAACTGCACCTCTACGTCTTTTCTATTGTATGTCTACATTCTGTTCTAATGCACATCTACAGTCTGTTCTAATGCTCGTCTACAGTCTCTACTAACGGACCTTTAAATTATTTTCTTCTGCAGCATCATTAGACTGGTTTACTGGACATCTACAGTCTGTTCTAATACACGTCTATAGTCTGTTCAAATACTCGTCCACAGTCTGTTCTAATGCAGTCTGTACTACTGCACATCTATAGTCTGTTCTATTGCTCGAATACAGTCTGTTCAAATGCCCAATAAAAGTCTTTACTACTCCACCTCTACAGTTTGTTCTACATCTCCTCTACAGTCTGTTCTACTGCAGCTCTACAGTCTGTTTTAATGCCAGTCTAGAGTCTGTACTACTGCTGCTCTGCAGTCTGTTCTACTGCAAGTCTACATTCTGTTCTACTGAACATCTACAGTCTGTTCTAATGCACATCTACAGTCTATAGTCTGTTCTTATGCTCGTCCACAGTCTGTTCTAATGCTAGTCTTAATTCTGTACTACTGCACATCTACGGTCTTTTCTACTAGATGTCTACAGTCTGTTCTAATGCTCGTATACAGTCTGTTGTATTGTACGTCTACAGTCTTTTAAATGCACATCTACAGTCTGTTCAACTGCACCTCAACAGTCTCTTCTAATGCCAGTTTATAGTCTGTACCTCTGCTCTACTGCAGTCTGTTCTACCGCACGTCTACAGTCTCTTTTTCTGCATATCTACAGTCTGTTCTAATGCACATCTACAGTCTGTTCTAATGCAAGTCTATAATCTGTACTACTGCTCATCTACAGTCTGTTCTAATGCGAGTTTATAATCTGTACTACTGCTCATCTACAGTCTGTTCTAATGCAAGTCTACAGTCTGTACTACTGCTCATTTATGGTCTGTTCTACTGCAAGTCTACAGTCTGTTCTAATAAACGTCTACAGTCTGTTCTACTGCACATTTGAAGTCTGTACTACTGCACTTCTACAGTCTGTTCTAATGCTCGTCTACAGTCTGTATTACTGCACGTCTACAGTCATTTTAACTGCACCTCAACAGTCTGTTCTAATGCCAGTTTACATTCTTTACCTCTGCTCTACTGCAGTCTGTTCTACTGCATGTCTACAGTCTGTTTTACTGCTCATATACAGTCTGTTCTACTGCACGACTACAGTCTGTTCTAAAGCCAGTCTAGAGTCTGTTCTACTGCTGCTCTGAAGTCTTTTCAACTGCATGTCTATAGTCTGTTCAACTGCACCTCTACGTCTTTTCTATTGTATGTCTACATTCTGTTCTAATGCACATCTACAGTCTGTTCTAATGCTCGTCTACAGTCTCTACTAACGGACCTTTAAATTATTTTCTTCTGCAGCATCATTAGACTGGTTTACTGGACATCTACAGTCTGTTCTAATACACGTCTATAGTCTGTTCAAATACTCGTCAAATGCCCAATAAAAGTCTTTACTACTCCACCTCTACAGTTTGTTCTACATCTCCTCTGTTCTACTGCAGCTCTACAGTCTGTTTTAATGCCAGTCTAGAATTTGTACTACTGCTGCTCTGCAGTCTGTTCTACTGCAAGTCTACATTCTGTTCTACTGAACATCTACAGTCTGTTCTAATGCACATCTACAGTCTGTTCTTATGCTCGTCTACAGTCTGAACTACTGCACCTCTACAATCTGTTCTAAAGCATGTCTACAGTGTTTTCTAATACTCATATACAGTCTGTTCTAATGCTCGTCTACAATCTGAACTACTGCAACTCTACAGTCTGTTCTAAAGCATATCTGCAGTGTTTTCTAATACTCATATACTGTCTGTTCTAATCCTCATCTACAGTCTGTACTACTGCACCTCTAGAGTCTATTCTTCTGCACATTCTTAGTCTGTTCTACAGGTTGTTTACTGTTTGTTCTAATGCTCGTCTACAGTCTGTTCCAAAGCCAATCTAGAGTCTGTTCTACTTCTGCTCTGAAGTCTATTCAACTGCACATCTACAGTCTGTTCAACTGCACCTCTACAGTCTTTTCTATTGTTAATAGATAATAATTGTCTAGAGTCTGTTATACTGCACGTCTACAGTCTCTTTTAATAATTGTCAACTTTCTGTACTGCTGCACCTCTACAGTCTCTTCTACTGCACATCTACAGTTTGTTCTAATGGTCGTCTAGAGTCTGTACTACTGGAACTCTACAGTCTGTTCTAAAACATGTCTACAGTCTTTTCTAATACTCATGTACAGTCTGTTCTAATGCTCGTGTAAAGTCTCAACTGCTGCCCTCTACAGTCTATTCTTTTGCACATCTACAGTCTGTTCTAATGCACATCTACAATCTGTTCTAATGGAATTCTCCAGTCTGTACTACTGCTCGTCTACAGTTTGTTCTACTGCACGTCTACAGTCTATTCTAAAAACGTCTACAGTCTGTACTACTGCACATCTACAGTTTGTCCTAAAGCATGTCTAGAGTGTTTTCTAATACTAATATACAGTCTGTTTTAATGCTCGTCTACAGTCTGTACAACTGCACCTCTACAGTCTGTTCTAAAGCTCATCTACAGTCTGTTCTAAAGCCTATCTAGAGTCTGTACTACTGCTGCTCTAAAGTCTGTTCAACTGCACGTCTACAGTCTGGTCTACTGCACATCTACAGTTTGTTTTAATGCTCGTCTACAGTCTGTACTACTGCACCTCTACAGTCTCTTCTAAGGCATGTCTACAGTCTTTTCTAATAGTCATGTACAGGCTGTTCTAATCCTCGTCTCAACTACTGCAACTCTTCAGTCTATTCTTCTGCACCTCGTCAGTCTGTTCTACTGCACATCTACAGTCTATTCTAATGGACATCTACTGTATGTTCCAATGAAAGTCTACAGTCTGTACAACTGCTCATCTACAGTCTGTTCTACTGCACGTGTACAGTCTGTTTTATTGCTCATCTACAGTCTGTTCTACTGCACGTTTACAGTCTGTTCTAATACAAGTCTACAGTCTCTACTACTGCTCATTTACAGTCTGTTCTACTGGATGTTTACAGTCTGTTCTAATGCTCGTCTACAGTCAGTTTTACAGTCTGTTCTAATGCAAGTCTATAGTCTGTTTTACTACTCATCTACGGTCTGTTCTTTTGCAGGTCTACAGTCTGTTCTAATAAACGTCTACAGTCTGTTCTACTGCACATCTACAGTCTGTTCTAATGCAAGTCTACAGTCTGTATTACTGCTCATCTACAGTCTGTTCTAAAGCATGTCTAGAGTGTTTTCTAATACTCATATACAGTCTGTTCTAATGCATGTCTACAGTCAGAAATACTGCACCTTTTACAATATGTTCTAAAGCATGTGCAGAGTGTTTTCTAAAACTCATATAGAGTCTGTTCTAATACTCGTCTACAGTCTGAACTACTGCAGCTCTACAGTCTGTTCTAAAGCATGTCTAGAGTGTTTTCTAATACTCATATACAGTCTGTTCTAATGCTTGTCTACAGTCTGTACTACTGCATCTCTACAGTCTATTCTTCTGCACATTGTCAGTCTGTTCTACTGGACGTTTACAGTCTTTTCTAATTCTCATCTACAGTCTGTATTACTGCACCTCTACAGTCTGTTCTAAAGCATGTTTAGAGTGTTTTCTAATACTCATATACAGTCTGTTCTAATGTTCGCCTACAGTCGGAACTACTGCACCTCTACATTTTGTTATAAAGCATATCTAGAGTGTTTTCTAATACTTATATAGAGTCTGTTCTACTGGACGTTTATAGCCTGTTCTAATGCTCGTCTATAGTCAGTTCTAAAGCCAATCTAGAGTCTGTACTACTGCTGCTCTGAAGTCTGCTTAACTGCACGTCTACTGTCTGTTCACCTGCACCTCTACAGTCTGTTCTAATGCCAGTTTACAGTCTGTTCAACTGCTCTACTACAGTCTCGTCCACTGCACGTCTACAGTCTGTTTTACTGCACATCTACAGTCTGTTCTAATGTACATCTACTGTCTGTTCTAATGCAAGCCTACAGTCTGTACTACTGCTCATCTACAGTCTGTTCTACTGCACGTCTACAGTCTGTTCTAATGCACATCTACAGTCTGTTCTAATGTAAGTCTACAGTCTGTACTATTGCTCATCTACTGTCTGTTCACCTGCACCTCTACAGTCTGTTCTAATGCCAGTTTACAGTCTGTACTACTGCTCTACTACAGTCTCATCCACTGCACGTCTACAGTCTGTTCTACTACACATCTACAGTCTCTACTACTGCACTTCTAAAGTCTGTTCTAATTCACATCTACACTCTCTTCTAATGCTCGTCTACAGTCCGTACTACTGCATTTCTACAGTCTATTCTTCTGCACATTGTCAGTCTGTTCTACTGGATGTTTACAGTCTGTTCTAATGCTCGTCTACAGTCAGTTTTACAGTCTGTTCTAATGCAAGTCTATAGTCTGTTTTACTACTCATCTACGGTCTGTTCTCTTGCAGGTCTACAGTCTTTTCTAATAAACGTCTACAGTCTGTTCTACTGCACATCTACAGTCTGTTCTAATGCAAGTCTACAGTCTGTATTACTGCTCATCTACAGTCTGTTCTAAAGCATGTCTAGAGTGTTTTCTAATACTCATATACAGTCTGTTCTAATGCATGTCTACAGTCTGTACTACTGCATCTCTACAGTCTATTCTTCTGCACATTGTCAGTCTGTTCTACTGGACGTTTACAGTCTTTTCTAATTCTCATCTACAGTCTGTATTACTGCACCTCTACAGTCTGTTCTAAAGCATGTTTAGAGTGTTTTCTAATACTCATATACAGTCTGTTCTAATGTTCGTCTACAGTCGGAACTACTGCACCTCTACATTTTGTTATAAAGCATATCTAGAGTGTTTTCTAATACTTATATAGAGTCTGTTCTACTGACGTTTATAGCCTGTTCTAATGCTCGTCTATAGTCAGTTCTAAAGCCAATCTAGAGTCTGTACTACTGCTGCTCTGAAGTCTGCTCAACTGCACGTCTACTGTCTGTTCACCTGCACCTCTACAGTCTGTTCTAATGCCAGTTTACAGTATGTACTACTGCTCTACTACAGTCTCGTCCACTGCACGTCTACAGTCTGTTTTACTGCACATCTACAGTCTGTTCTAATGTACATCTACTGTCTGTTCTAAAGCAAGCCTACAGTCTGTACTACTGCTCATCTACAGTCTGTTCTACTGCACATCTACAGTCTGTTCTAATGCACATCTACAGTCTGTTCTAATGTAAGTCTACAGTCTGTACTACTGGTCATCTACTGTCTGTTCTACTGCACCTCTACAGTCTGTTCTACTACACGTGTACAGTCTCTACTACTGCACTTCTAAAGTCTGTTCTAATGCAAATCTATAGTCTGTTTTACTGCTCATCTACGGTCTGTTCTACTGCAGGTCTACAGACTGTAAACGTCCAGTAGAACAGACTGACAATGTGCAGAAGAATAGACTGTAGAGATGTACTAGTACAGATTGTAAACGCGCATTAGAACAGACTGTATATGAGTATTAGAAAACACTCTAGACATGCTTTAGAACAGACTGTAGAGGTGCAGTAGTTCAGACTATAGACTAGCATTAGAACAGACTATATATGAGTATTAGAAAATACTCTAGACATGCTTTAGAACAGACTGTAGAGGTGCAGTTGTTCAGACTGTAGACAAGCATTAGAACAGACTGTAGATGTGCAGTAGAAGAGACTGTAGAGCTGCAGTAGTATAGACTGTCGACAATTATTAGAAAGGACTGTAGACGTGCAGTAGAACGGACTGTAGACAATTATTAGAACAGACTGTAGACTTGCAGTAGAACAGACTGATGATGCTGCAGAAGAATTGACTTTAAAGGTGCATTACTACAGACTGTACACGAGAAATAGAACAGACTGTATATGAGTATTAATATAGACTGTAGACATGATTTTAGAACAGACTGTAGAGGTGCAGTAGTACAGACTCTAGACAATTAGTAGTACAGACTGTCGACTTGCATTAGAACAGACTGTAGATGTGCATTAGAACAGACTGTAGATGTACAATAGAAAAGACTGTAGAGGTGCAGTTGAACAGACTGTAGACATGCAGTTGAATAGTCTTCAGAGCAGCAGTAGTACAGACTCTAGATTGGCTGTAGAACAGACTGTAGACGATCATTAGAATAGACTGTAAACATCTAGTAGAACAGACTGTCAATGTGCAGAATAATAGATTCTAGAGGTGCAGTAGTACAGACTGTAGATGAGCATTAGATCAGACTGTATATGAGTATTAGAAAACACTGTAGACATGCTTTAGAACAGACTGTAGATGTCTAGTTGTACAAACTGTAAATGAGCATTAGAACAGACTGTAGAGGAACAGTAGAACAAACTGTAGAGGTCGAGTAGTAAAGACTGTTATTGGGTAATAGAACAGACGATATTCGAGCAATAGAACAGACTATAGATGTGCAGTAGTATAGACTGTAGAAGCAGTAGTACAGAATGTAGACAATTATTAGAACAGACAGAAGGCGTGCAGTAGAAAAGACTGTAGGCGAGCATTAGAACAGACTGTAAATGTCCAGTAGAACAGACTGACCATGTGCAGAAGAATAGACTGTAGTGGTGCAGTAGTACAGACTGTAGACGAGCATTAGAACAGACTGTATATGAGTATTAGAAAACACTGTAGACATGCTTTACAACAGACTGTAGAGGTGCAGTAGTTGACTGTAGATGAGCATTAGAACAGACTGTATATGAGTATTAGAAAACACTAATAGAAATGCTTTACAACAGACTGTAGAGGTGCAGTAGAACAGACTGTAGACGTGCAGTAGAACAGACTGTAGTTGAGCAGTAGTACATACTGTATACTTGCATAGGAACAGACTGTATATGTGCATTAGAACAGACTGTAGATGTGCAGTAAAACAGACTGTAGACTTGCAATAGAGCAGACTGAAGGCGTGCAGTAGAACAGACTTAAGATGCGCTGTAGAACAGACTGTAAACATGCAGTAGAACAGACTGTAGACATGCATTAGAAAAGACTGTAGATGTGCATTAGAACAGACTGTAGATGTGCAGTAAAACAGACCGTAGTTATGCAGTAGAACAGACTGCATTAGAGCAATAGTACAGGCTGTAAACTGGCATTAGAACAGACTGTAGAGGTGCAGTTGTACAGACTGTAGATGTGCAGTAAAACAAACTGTAGATGAGCAGTAGTACAGACTGTAGACTTGCATTAGAACAGACTGTAGATGTCAAGTTCTGTGTGTTTTTAACTGACTACAGCTCTGCCCAAACTTGAAAACTGCTTTATCTCTGATGAATGCAAAGGACAACTCAAAACTGTTCTTTCTTTTTCTTTTTTTTCCTAAAGATGATCGGGTGGAACAGAATAGGTTGATAACCTTTAAAATATACAAACCAAAGCAGAAATTAGTTGCAAATAAATCACAAATAACTCAATACCACTTCCTCAAATAGTAAATGTCAAACCAAACAGTCATTTTAATTAACCTATGGTCTCTAATTAAACTTATATAATTTAAACAATACACATGCTTAGAGTAATGTTCACATAAAGTATTCACTATTTGATTTAAATTGGACATTACAACCAAGCAAACAAAATCATACAAAAGTCTTAACTCAACACAAACAAACACACAGTCCACTTTTGTCCTACCAGTTGTGTCCTTGGATAATCAGGAGCTGTGGTCAAAGTTTCTTTTCCTCAGGAACAAGTGAGATGGCCAACTGAGCTTTTACAAAACATTTCAACTGCCATGCACTCTGTGTGTGCGCGCTGGTAATTATGGTCCCAAGAGCACTTCCTGGAAGTTGGTTCCATAACCTTTTGATGCGTGGTTGCCCCTGCAGTTTGGGAGTGCTCTTAGTAATTTGAGTAAAAATAGGCTGAGTGCTCAGGACAACTTGCACCTTGAATTGACATAACAGTAGATGTGCAGTAAAACAGACTGTAAACGTGCAGTAGAACAGACTGCAGTAGAGCAGAGGTACAGACTGTAAACTGGCATTAGAACAGACTGTTGAGATGCAGTTGAACAGACAGTAGACGTGCAGTTGAACAGACTGTAGATGTGCATTGGAACAGACTAAAGGCGTACAATAGAACAGACTGTAGGCGAGCAGTAGAACACACTAAAGACCTGCATTAGAACAGGCGGTGGACGAGCATTAGAACAGACTGTAAAGTCCAGTAGAACAGACTAACAATTAGAACAGATTGTAGATGTGCAGAAAAACAGACTGTAGACGTGCAGTAAAATAAACTGCAGTAGAGCAGTAGTAAAGACTGTAAACTGGCATTAGAACAGACTGTAGACATGCAGTAGAACAGACTGTAGATGTGCAGTAGAACAAACTGTTGAGGTGCAGTAATACAGACTGCAAACGAGCATTATACAGACTGTAGAAGTGCAGTAGTACAGACTGTAGATGTGCAGTAGAACAGAATGTAGACGTTTATTAGAACAGACTGTATACCTGCAGTCGGACAGACTGTAGATGTGCTTTAGAAAAGACTGTAGACGTTTATTAAAAATAGACTATAGTCTGCAGTAGAACAGACTGTAGGCGTGCAATAGAACAGACTGTAGAGGTGCAGTTGAACAGACTGTAGATGTGCATTAGAACAGACTGTAGATGTGCATTAGAAGAGACTGTAGACAATTATTAAAATAGACAATAGTTGTGCAGTAGAACAGACTGTAGACAAGCATTAGAAATTACTGTAAACGTCCAGTAGAACAGACAATGTGCAGAAGAATAGACTCTAGAGGTGCATTACTACAGACTGTAGATGAGCATTAGAACATACTCTATATGAGTATTAGAAAACACTGTAGAAATGCTTTAGAACAGACTGTAGAGATGCAGTTGTATAGATTGTAGACAAGCATTAAAACAGACTGTAGAAGTGCAGTACTTCAGACTGTAGATGTGCAGTAGAAAAGACTATTGAGGTGCAGTAGTACAGAATGTCGACATTTATTATTGCCCTTCTACTGTCTCTTCTAATGCTCGTCTACTGTCTGTATTACTGCACCTCTACAGTCTGTACTAAAGCACATCTACAGTCTGTTCTAATGCTCGTCCACAGTCTATTCTTATGCAGGTCTTTAGTCTTTACTACTGCACATCTACAGTCTGTTCTAATGGACGCCTACATTCTGTTCTAATGCTCATCTACAGTCTGTTCTATTGTACGTCTACAGTCTTTTCTACTGCACATCAACAGTCTGTTCTAATGCTCATCTACAGTCTGTACAACTGCACCTCTACAGTCTGTTCTACTGCATGTCTACAGTCTGATCTAATGCCATTTTACAGTCTGTACTATTGCTCTACTGCATTCTATTCTACTGCATGTCTACAGTCATTTTTACTGCACATCTACAATCTGTTCTAATTGTCAGTCTGTTATACAATCTACAGTCTGTACTAATTCTGCTCTGAAGTCTGTTCAACTGCACGTCTACAGTCTGTTCAACTGCACCTCTACAGTCTGTACTACTGCACTTCTACAGTCTGTTCTAATGCTTGTCTACAGTCTGTATTACTGCACCTCTACAGTCTTTTATAAATGCATGTCTACAGTGTTTTCTAAAACTCATATACAGTCTGTTCATTTGCTCATCTACAGTCTGTACTACTGCAGCTCTAGAGTCTATTCTTTTGCACATTGTCAGTTTGTTCTACGGACGTTTACAGTCATTTCTATTGCTCGTTTACAGTCTGTTCTAAGGTAATTCTAGAGTCTGTACTACTGCTGCTCTGATTTCTGTTCACCTGCACGTCTACAGTCTGTTTTACTGCATATCTACAATCTGTTCTAATTGTCAGTCTGTTCTACTGGACGTTTACAGCCTGTTCTAAAGCTCATCTACAGTCTGTTCTGAAGCCAATCTAGAGTCTGTACAACTGCTGCTCTGACATCAGTTCAAATGCACATCTATAGTCTGTTCAACTGCACGTCTACAGTCTGTTCTAATGCACATCTACAGTCTATTCTAATGCAAGTCTACAGTCTGTACTACTGCTCATCTACAGTCTGTTCTATTGCACGTCTACAGTCTGTTCTGAGAAACGTCTACAGTCTGTTCTACTACACATCTACAGTCTGTACAACTGCTCTACTGCAGTCTATTCTACTGCACTTCTACAGTCTGTTCTACTGCACGACTATAGTCTGTATTAATAAATGTCTACAGTCTTTTCTAATGCACATCTACAGTGTGTGCTTGTGGAAGTCTACAGTCTGTTCTAATAATTGTCTAGATTCTGTTCTACTGCATGCCTACAGTCTCTTCTAATAATAGTCAACATTCTGTACCACAGCACCTCTACAGTCTCTTCTACCGCACATCTACAGTTTGTTCTAGTGGTTGTCTACAGTCTGTACTACTTCACCTCTACAGTCTGTTGTAAAGCATGTCTACAGTCTTTTCTAATACTAATGTACAGTCTGTTCTAATGCTCGTGTAAAGTTTTAACAACTGCACCTCTACAGTCTATTATTCTGCACATCGTCAGTCTTTTCTAATGCACATCTACAGTCTGTTCTAATGGGCGTATACAGTCTGTTCTAACGCTCGTCTACAGTCTGTTCTATTATGCGTCTACAGTCTCTTATAATGCTACTTTACAGTCTGTACCTCTGCTCTACCGCATTTTGTTCTACTGCACGTCTACAGTCTTTTATAAACGTCTATAGTCTATTCTACTGCATTTCTACAGTCATTACTACTGTACTTCTAAAGTCTATTCTAATGCTCATCAACAGTCTGTTCTAATGCAAGTCTACAGTCTGTGCTACTGCTCATCTACAGTCTGTACTACTGCACATCTACAGTCTCAACTACTGCACTTCTAAAGTCTGTTTCTAATGCACATCTACAGTCTGTTCTAATGCAAGTCTACAGTCTGTACTACTGCTCATTTACGGTCTGTTCTACTGCAGGTCTACAGTCTGTTGTAATAAACGTCTACAGTCTGTTCTACTGCACATCTATAGTCTGTACTACTGCACTTCTACAGTCTGTTCTAATGTACATCTACAGTCTGTTTTACTGCTCATATACAGTCTGTTCTACTGCACGTCTACAGTCTGTTCTAAAGCCAGTCTAGAGTTTGTTCTACTGCTGCTCTGAAGTCTGTTCAACTGCATGTCTGTAGTCTGTTAAACTGCACCTCTACGTCTGTTCTATTGTATGTCTACATTCTGTTCTAATGCACATCTACAGTCTGTTCTAATGCAAGTCTACAGTCTGTACTACTGCTCGTGTACAGTCTGTACTACTGCACCTCTACAGTCTGTTCTAAAGCATGTCTACAGTCTATTCTAATACTCATACACAGTCTGTTCTAATGCTCGTCTACAGTCTCTACTAACGGACCTTTAAATTTTATTCTTCTGCAACATCATTAGTCTGTTTTACTGGACATCTACAGTCTGTTCTGTACACGTATATAGTCTCTTCAAATACTCGTCCACAGTCTGTTCTAATGCAGTCTGTACTACTGCACATCTATAGTCTGTTCTATTGCTCGAATACAGTCTGTTCTAATGCCCAATAAAAGTCTTTACTACTCCACCTCTACAGTTTGTTCTACTTCTCCTCTACAGTCTGTTCTACTGCAGGTCTACAGTCTGTTCTAATGCCAGTCTAGAGTCTGTACTACTGCTGCTCTACAGTCTGTTCTACTGCAAGTCTACATTCTGTTCTACTGCACATCTACAGTCTGTTCTAATGCACATCTACAGTCTGTTCAACTGCAAGTCCACTGTCTCTTCTACTGCTCTTCTGCAGTCTGTTCTACTGCACGACTCTAGTCGGTTTTATTAAAGGTCTACAGTCTCTTCTAATGCACATCTACAGTCTGTACTACTGCACCTCTACAGTCTGTTCTAAAGCATGTCTACAGTCTATTCTAATACTCATACACAGTCTGTTCTAATGCTCGCCTACAGTCTCTACTAACGGACCTTTAAATTTTATTCTTCTGCAGCATCATTAGTCTGTTTTACTGGACATCTACAGTCTGTTCTATACACGTATATAGTCTCTTCAAATACTCGTCCACAGTCATTTCTAATGCAGTCTGTACTACTGCACATCTATAGTCTGTTCTATTGCTCGAATACAGTCTGTTCTAATGCCCAATAAAAGTCTTTACTACTCCACCTCTACAGTTTGTTCTACTTCTCCTCTACAGTCTGTTCTACTGCAGGTCTACAGTCTGTTCTAATGCCAGTCTAGAGTCTGTACTACTGCTGCTCTACAGTCTGTTCTACTGCAAGTCTAAATTCTGTTCTACTGCACATCTACAGTCTGTTCTAATGCACATCTACAGTCTGTTCAACTGCAAGTCCACTGTCTCTTCTACTGCTCTTCTACAGTCTGTTCTACTGCACGACTCTAGTTGGTTTTATTAAAGGTCTACAGTCTCTTCTAATGCACATCTACAGTCTGTTCTAATGCACATCTACAGTCTGTTCTACTGGGCGTCTACAGTCAGTTCTAAAGCCAATCTAGAATCTGTACTACTGCTGCTCTGAAGTCTGTTTAACTGCAAGTCTACAGTCTGTTCAACTGCACTTCTACAGTCTGGTCTAATGCCATTTTACAGTCTGTACCTCTGCTCTACTGCAGTCTGTTCTATTGCACTTCTACAGTCTTTTTACTGCACATCTACAGTCTGTTCTAATGCACATCTACAGTCTGTTCTAATGCAAGTCTACAGTCTTTACTACTGCTCATCTACGGTCTGTTCTACTGCAGGTCTAAAATCTCTTCTAATAAATGTCTACAGTCTGTTCTACTGCACATCTACAGTCTGTAATACTGCACTTCTACAGACTGTTCTAATGCTCGTCTACAGTCTGTATTACTGCACCTCTACAGTCTGTTCCAAAGCATGTCTAGAGTGTTTTCTTATACTCAAATACAGTCTGTTCTAATGCTCGTCTACAGTCTGTTAAACTGCACCTCTACAGTCTGTTCTAATGTACATCTACAGTCTGTTTTACTGCTCATATACAGTCTGTTCTACTGCACGTCTACAGTCTGTTCTAAAGCCAGTCTAGAGTTTGTTCTACTGCTGCTCTGAAGTCTGTTCAACTGCATGTCTGTAGTCTGTTAAACTGCACCTCTACGTCTGTTCTATTGTATGTCTACATTCTGTTCTAATGCACATCTACAGTCTGTTCTAATGCAAGTCTACAGTCTGTACTACTGCTCGTGTGTACAGTCTGTACTACTGCACCTCTACAGTCTGTTCTAAAGCATGTCTACAGTCTATTCTAATACTCATACACAGTCTGTTCTAATGCTCGTCTACAGTCTCTACTAACGGACCTTTAAATTTTATTCTTCTAAAAATTCTCATAACTTTTGGTGCGTTAATGTGGTCCTCAGAATCTCGGGATGTGTTCACATGATTTCAGCTCGTAAGGTCGGAATATATAGCATCATGAGGACTGATGTTTAGACATGTTCATGTGCATTTCTCAAATACAGAAAGTATTCACAGCGCTTCACTTTTTCTACATTTTGTTAAGTTACATCCTTATTTCAAAATGGATTCAATTTATTATTTGCCTCAAAATCCTACAAACTATAGCCCATGATGACAACATGAAAGAAGGTTTGAATTCTTTGCAAATTTATTAAAAATGAAAAACAAAAAGCACATGTACATAATTATTTACAGCCAAAACTTTGTTTAAGCTTCGTTGGCCCTAATTACAGCCTCAAGCCTTTTTGAGTCTGATGCTATGAGCTGGGCACAACAATGTTTGGGCAGTTTCTCCCAGTCTTCTTTGCAGAACCTCTCAAGTTCCATCAGGTTGGATGGTTAGCATCGGTGCACATCCATTTTCAGATTTCTCCGGAGGTGTTTAAGGCTGGCTCTGTCTGGATCACTGAAGGATAAGTTTGTAAAATTTTGAGGCAAACAATCAATTTAATCCATTTTGAAATAAGGCTGTAACATTACAAAATGTGGAAAAAGCGAAGCACTGTGAATACTTCACAGATGCACTGTATTCGAGTTCCCGAGGACCACATGAATGCAGCATTACTACAGGTCTATAAAATAGAGAGCGTTGTGTCAGGAAGGGCATCCTGGATAAAAATATATGCCACTCTAAATATATGGATCCCTCCTGTGGCAACCCTGAAGGGAGCAGCTGACACCTACTATTGTGTTTTTAAAGAGCTCTAAAGAAGAGAGAACACTAAAGCTGGGCACACACACAACTCATACTGTTTGAGTAGATCACGTCTGAGGAAAGCCAAAGATCACGATTAATGTGCTCACACACTGTACAACCGGATGGTTTGCTGCGACCGAGATTTCTGACATGTCAGAATTTCATCTGACCACCTATTTCTGGTTAGGAACTTGTTGGGAGGGGTTAATTGCGTAGGGCCCTGTACACAGGACACCAAGGACGCACAACAGCCCAGAATTTGGCTCAAATATGATGGTATGACCAGATATGAGGTCAAATTCAGGTTGAAAATTGCACAGTGTATGCCTGGCTTTAGGAAACTCATGTAACAGGCCCAGGTCAATGCAACAGTCTCAAAAATGTTAACATGCATGCAACAAAAACATGCTACTTTGTATTTCCCCACAAGGATAATAAAGGAATAATAAAATAAAAATCAATTTGTTAATGGTGGGAAACATTGATTTAGTTTAGTTTGCAAACAGAAACCTTAGGAGTTGATTTTATTATGTCATAAACAGGGACGGATTGGCAATCGGGAATACCGGGAACAATCCCGAACGGCCGGTCCATTTCAGGCCGAATCGGCCGGTGGTCAAATTTTTTATTATTATTTTTTATTATTATTATTTATTTTATATGATACGCTACCGTGCCGGCCTGTGGCCGGCCGCTCAGCTGCAGCAGAACGCAGCTGTGTGTCTGTGTGTGTGTGTGTTTCAGACTGGGCCAAACCAATACTTCCAATCTTAAGGGGATACGGCGGCCCCTCCCAACTGGACTGATCCTCGTATTTCCTGATATCCGATTGGCTCAAAGGCGACGATCAAAGAAGTTTACTTTGTTAGGTTTGAGTTTGTGTGAATTCAACAGAGACAGACGGTAAAAATGTCGAAACGAAAGAAAGAAGTGAAAGAAATGGGTGGGGCCGAAAAAATAAGAATGAAAAAGAAAAATGTTGGCACAAGAGGCAGCTAAATGTGCCGAATTAGCGGACCTTTTCCGCACTGAAAAGGGTGCTGACCAGGCACGTGCAGACATAGACATCAAAGGGGCTTGAGCACCTGCCCTTTTATTCCTGGAGAGAAAGTGCCCTTTTTCTGGGGTGCTTTTTATTTTATTTTATTTTTAAAAATAATATATATTCCAGTTTGCACAGCTTCCTGTCAGACAAATATATTTATTGAAGAATAGTATATCTAATAATCAGGTCAGGAGTTCTGAAGCGCTCATTGACCATTCCCCCTTCCCCACTTGATGAGCGCGCACATCGGCACACATCAGATACACAGACACACACCTGCAGGCAGCAGCAGCCCTCCCAGCAGTGTTTTTGTCTTGTGCTGAGGTGAGTGGAGCTGGTGATGAACAAAAGATTAAAATACCAGTACCTCGAATAATGCTCGAATTTACTGCTGATTAGCCAGTAAAAACCTAGCAAAACCTGTGTTTTGCTAGCATGCATGCCTCATGAGCTACTAGACTAGAGCTGTGTAAGGGATAATCGCTATACATTATCCTCCTGCTTATTACATGGCTACCTACCAAATAAATAAATAATTTGACACAAAATATTAAAAGGAGTTTATTGATTTAAACCCGATTGTATTGCTTCCGCTAAAGAAAATAATGTACGCTCCGTCTCTACGGTTAGAATGCTGTAAGTCCATAGCAACGCTCTGTTTTTCATGGCAACGATCTGTTATACTCCGCACATTCTACATTGGAGATCAACCAAGCCATGTAATAAAATAAGTTAATAAAATAAGAACGTCCCCAGTTAGTTAATGACTTACAGCAAGAGTCTTTTTACTGAAATTTAGAAATCTAAATTGATGAATCTAGAAGAAATCTACAGATGCAAACAGATAGAGGATAGGCTACACTCTAAAAATGTAGTAAAACTGCATCTGTACATTAATAAATAAAACTTTAAAAATAAATAAATAAAGTGCCCTTTATTTCACTTGAGCCCCTGCCCCTCAAAATGTCTGTGCACGCCCCTGGTGCTGACACAGGAGCGTCTTGAGGCATTCATGCTAATGTGCACAGAAAAAGGGATCCTAATGACTTTAGACAACGATGGAGTCATAGACAGAGTTGCAGAGTCGAGTAAACTTCTCCAAAGATTGCTGGTGATGTGAGGTAGGACAGTTTTAGGAGGAGCAACAGCAGCAGGAGAGAGGAGGAGGAGAAGAGAGGAATAGGAGCAGCAGCAGGAGAGAGGAAGAGAAGGAGCAGCAGGAGGAGAAGAGCAGGAAACAGACAGGTAGATGGGCAGTGTGCAGGGCTGGGTAGGCAATCATATTAGACATATCAATCAAAGCTTTATTAAGAACACGCACACAAAAATAGAAAAATACAGCACAATGTTACATATTTACATAAAGGATAAAATGCCAATAGTTCCACATTCTAGATAATAACCTGACTGAAGCACAGATTTAATTAGAAAATGTATTATTCTTTGTCATATTTATTACTCATGTTCTTCTCATGCATGTGTTATGTAGCTGTACAATCAGTAAGCAGAGGCAGGGTCCAGCAGAGGCAGGGTCCAGCACAGGGAAGCTGAGGCAGGAGAGTTGAAAGTGAGCACACACACACACACACACACACACACACACACACACACACACACACACACACACACACACACACACACACACACACATACATACATACACACAAAATCTCTATTGTATGGGACTGCATTGTAGTTTTTGAGTATGAGTGGGTGTGAGTTTGTAACTATTTTATCACTCCGACTGACTGTACACATGACATGCTGGTAGTTCGCAGTATACTGTGTGACTTATGTGTTTGAGATTAGGTTTTGGTTGTGTTCAGTGCAGTGGACTTGCTTATACAACCTGAGGAGGCAGGTGTTATCCTAAAGTTTCTTGAAGGTCTTCAGCGTAATCTGATTGTCTTTATACCATAAAAACACTATTAGAATGAAAATAACTGAAAAAAAATCCTGCTCGTGCACCAAGGGCACTCGCGTAAAAGGCCTCTCCGTCTTAAAGTCCCGGGCTGAATTTCAGTCCCAGTACGTCCCTGGTCATAAACACCTTACAACTAGAAAATGTGACCATTTAAGTGGCACACTAATGCAGCATGTCTTTTCAGTTCTGAAGGCTAAGAAGATCAAGGTGCTGATAAAAACTATCTGGAAGACTCTGTCACAGGTAATTCAGTTTTCATTTAAAACATCATATCAACATGAGCATTATTATCAGAAGACAAGAACTCACTGACAGTGAACTCTGAGATATTACCAGCCTTAGAACCATGCTCTTAAGAAATATTCATGTTGTAAAAATGTGTTCAAACTAGGGTTGGAAAAGTAAATGCTTTAATATCACGTTAACGCATAAACATCAACAATCATTTTATCTCGCATTAACGCAGTAGGTGTCATCCTGCGTCTCAATCGAGGAGAGCATTAGGGGCGGGCTAAGACTGCTGCAGCGCTCAGAGGAACTGTTCTAGATTTCTCCAAACTCATTAAACATACCTAACATTCAATTAAAATCCACCGACGTTTTCTCCAGTCTCTCTCTCTGTCTGTGCATGTGCGCTCAGCCCAAGCCTCTCCTGAAACCCCTTATAAGGACCTTGAGTAAGGGCACCACCATAGAGCGATAAACCTCCACCCACCAAAGGCAACACATGCAACAGAAATGCAACATCCTTCCTAATAACTCCACATTGTAAACCATTTTAGTGTTATTTTGGGATTTAGACTTTTAAAGAAAATAAACTTAGTAAACAAACACCAGGCTGGTCTAACAATCTGTAAATTAAATTACCTAACTTTAAATATTTACTAAACTAACCCGCAACAATAAAAAAACAAACATGAACAGAGAGCAGGAGGAAGGTTGTTAAGTGTCATTTTTCCTCCAGGTTGGAAATCTGTGCCTGCTTTTCGCCTTCTTTTTCTTCATGTATGCTGTGTTGACAGTGGAGCTGTTTGGGAAACTTGGTCAGTCATAAACACAAGCACAGTACATATATTATTATAAACATATTGTGTTTGTCGTATGTATTTAAAACATTGTTAATATAATGTGTATATTGTTTATATTATTATCATATATTGATTGTTATATCGATCTTTCTCGTGACTAGAGTGTACTCCAGAGTATCCATGTGTTGGCTTGAGTCTCTACTGCCACTTTCAAAACTTTGGCAGTGCCCTCCTGACGCTCTACATACTGTGCACAGGAGACAACTGGAGCGGCATTTTGATGGTAGACAAACTCAAGAACAAGCCCAGAACCACAACACAAATAAAAATTCTAGCACACAATTATAGCTTTGCCTGTGCACTGGCTCTAAAACATGTATTCCTAACGACTGTTATTGCTCCATCAATGTACATAGTGCAGCTGTAAACATTTATAGCAGTTATTCCTGTGGGGAAATTTCTTATCGGCATTCTCCACCAGGGGGCATCCAGCATGTTTTTGATGTTAGTGGGGCTTTGGTGAGTACCCAAAGAAAACCCACCCGAGCAAGTGGATGTTTTTAGAAAATAAGTGGGGCTCAGTGGCTCAGTGGTAGAGCGCTTGTCCCTGGTGGTTCGATTCCCGCTCTCCTCACAGTTCATACTGTCGATGTGTCCTTGGGCAAGACAGTCCTTGATTCCAGTGGTGTTCAGGCTGTAACACTGGTGAATTGAAGCTTAATGTAAGTCGCTTTGAATAAAAGCATCAGCTAAATGAATAAATGTAAACGTAAGTAACGTTCCACAATAGTTTGCAGTTGTGTAAGTTTTCTAATCAAAGTTATCAGTTCAACAACATAAACACTGCTAAAACAGCTTGAAGTGCAATGATGTCATGGTATACCACGTGCCAAGAAATGTATGGCCCTGTCCCTCCGAGTGGTACATGTGTGAAGGATGCCCCAATGCTGCAGTAACGCTCTCAATCAGACTCCATTGAGCCTTTTATTTACACTTCCTCAAGTATGCATCAGACCTGACTTTGCTGGAAAATATTTTTAATTCTACTGTGATTTTTGATATCTACGTTTTTCATTGATTTGTTAAAGGATACTTTGAGGAGTGCCGACTGGATGATGTAAACTGTTCAACCTACCTGTCCTGGGCTGCCCCACTGTGCCTTATCACCTTTGTTATAATGGTCCAGTTTGTTTTGGTGAACCTTATTGTGGCCGCCATTATACAGGCCCAAGAGGAGAGCAGGAATGTAAGTACAAAAGCACACATCACATCTACAAGTCAAATGTTTTTATTATTATTATGTTGTATTGTGGTTTAAAAGGTCACAAAAATAACAAGGGACTTGTTTTAAGCCCTGAGTGTAGTCCTCAGTCAGTCTCAAACGTGTACTTCAGGGACATATAATAGAGAGGATAGAGTTTTAAAGATCCAACTTGTTTTGTTGAAAATTCACTTATAACTTGCATAACTAGCCTGTCTTTTATTGGAACAGGAGGTGTATCAGAGGCAGCATGTTGACCAGGAGCCACCAGAATGAATAGAATCAAATATTAATGTCATTCATTCATTCATTAATTCATCCATTTATTTATTATTTTTTATTGATCCATTTATTCATTCATTTATTCCTTGATTTGTTAATTTATTCATTTATTCATCAATTCATTCATTTATTAATTCATTCATTTATTCATTCATCCATTTATTCATTTATTCATTCATTCATACATTTATTATTTCATGAATTTATTCATTCATTTATTCATTCATTCATTAATTCATTTATTCATTTGTTCATTAATTTATTCATTGATTCAATTATTCATTCGTTCATTTATTCATTCATTTATTCATTCATTCATTCATTTATTCATTCATTCATTTTAATAAGTTGTTTATAAATTATTTTGTACATATGTTTATGTTTGTAAATATGTTTGAATAATTAAATAATTACTATAATAATCTCTGATCTCTAATTTTCTTCTTTAACACTGTGTTACTTTTAACCACACACCACCTACAGAGCCTAAAAATCATAAATAACAATTTATTACATTATTTTTGATGATTTACATCAAACAAGGAAACTAGCCGCTCTTCTAAAGACTAAGTGCATCTGGTGGGTCAGATACCTTTGACCCGACCTGCCCCATACTGCTCCAGTGGAAACGAGGCTCATGTAACTGAGTTGGATGGATGTCCAACTCATTTTAGTTCAGGGCCACAGTCTGAGGAAAAGAGAGAGCAGCAAGTGGACGTCTGAGATCAGTGAGCTGCAGGACAGAACAACACAAGTATTCCTTCTTTCTGACTGCCATAAGACTCTACCATTAGTCAGTCTGTGGAAGATGAAGAATTCTGCCTTAACTCATTTGAAGAGCCCTAACAACCGAATTTCCATTAAATAAAGTTTAAAGGGGATTGTTACGTAGGCTGACTGGGAAGTGGCTGGACGTTTGTGAATTAAAAGTAATAATGAGCAGAAAACAGAAGCTATAATAAATATCAAAGTGCACAATGTGCAAAAGTGCAATGGAGGCTGGTGGAGTTCAGTCCTCTCCAGCAGCAGAACAAAAATGTTTATAACATCCGCTTAAATAACTGGGTAAAAACATTAACACTTTTAAAAGTTATTAACAATAACTATGTTAGAATTCTCTTTGAAATAAGCCAAAAACATAACCCATATTTAAAAACCAATACGATTTACAAACCCTAAAAACCAAAGACTTGTACTCACTGAAACCCCTAAACCATTCAACAACCCACTTTGTTTTCCCTCACATTCCCTGCCTTGGTCTGACCCGGAACCTTTTAGTGTGTTTTTGTTTCTCTGGGGTCTTTTTTTGGCCAGAAACCTGGACATATTAAAAGCACATTTAAAACACACTCATTTTTCTCGATACAAGTTCTAATTGTTTCTTCTCTTATTTATACAATCATGTGCGATGTCTTTATTTAAGTGCAACTTTGATTTTGTATAAAGTGATGTGTTCTTTAAAAGTGCTAAGTGTATCTTTAAAGTGCTCAGTGACATGTTCAGTGCGCTGTGCATTTATACATTACGTTAACGACCTGTTACAGAGAATAATAAAGTCATTTTGAGTTTTAAATTAACAGTTATGGATCTTTCAAAAGTAAATTTGACTTGAAACGTAGACATAAGGCATCCACCCACCCAGTGTGGAACAGGTACCTCTGGTTTGTGCTTGCTCTTTCTAGTCAAACAAAACATTTACAAAAATAACACTATTGATTTGAACTTTTATTGAAAGTTTAAAAGGTTCTGGTGGCTCCAAATGTGAGAAGGTGGTACTTTTGCTCAATGGGTGTCCAGTTTTTAAATTTGTGACATTAAGCAAATTAAGGTCTAAGCAATTACAAAAAAAAAGTTACATAATATAAAAGTAAACACATCTATTGTTAAATATATAAATTAATAATAATAAACCATCAAAGTGTTTAAAAATAATCAAAACATTGCAAAAACAAAACTGTTTAAAGTAACATGTTACAACAGGATCAACAGAATGAAAGTTAAGTTTCTAAAAACAAACAACACAATTCTTCAAAGGAACTTTATTTTGTAACAAACAATATGAAGAGAAGGATAGCTCAGAAGAAGTCAGAGTGAACAAAACTGTGGATAAAGGTTGTAAATTAGAGGATCATAGGCTGTCACTTCTCCTGCGCTCCACCAGAGACCTGCTTCAGGAGAAGGGAGGCTGGCTGCAGGGAGCCTTAGGGACATGGCAGGGCCTTTTTTCACACTCGGCAGCCTCTGTGCAGGACCGAACTGGTCACATTGGCCAGCAGTCCCAAAACCTGGTCCCAGGTTGGTGCTTTGTCAATGTGCTGTGACATATCCTGTTGTGTAATATTTTTGATATTATGTGTTTTATTCTTGTATACTTATTTAGTTACTCATTTATGCATGATGAGTTAATGTTGTGTTTTAAGGTTTATAATCAAGGATTTATATATATTATATCTATGAACATATTAATAGGAAAAAGAAAACATAATGATTAGTTTAATGCACACAGGAACGATCTAGTTAAAGATAAGAGACATGTGTCTGCTCCAGAAGGGGTCAGAAAGTAACTGGGACAAAGTTAAAGGCTCTCGCTGTGAAGAGACGAGAAACCACCACAAGAGGCTTCAAACTCACAGATGGATCTCTCACATCAAGTCAACACCGTGTACAGTGTGCTGCAGAAACCTAAAAGCCTGAGGGCACACCGCCCCTGCAGGACACACAGAACAACACAGACACACCTTATAAAAGTACAAATGTTATTTCTAAGCTTATTGCCATTTTATTTCAAGGGTTTTTATATTTTAACATTAAGCTTTGTTGTGTAGGAGACCAAATTAAAAAGCAAATGTCAAATGTAATCTTTATATTAAAAAGTATTTGTTTTCTTTGCTCTGGTATCCTGACCTGTTACCCTCAGTCTTTACTTAGATTGTGCTTTTGTGTTGGTCCCACATGAGTAAAAACCCTGATCTGACTCTGAGTGTGTCGGCAGAGGTTTGTTTAAACTGATGGTTTGTGCCCTCGAGCACTGGTAATCCATCTTTGTAAACGTTATAAAGGATCTTTGAGAAGGATACGACACAGACTCAACATCGATAGAACTAATCAAACCTAAATAAAGAACAAATGAAGACAGAGTTTTAAAGACTCACAGAGGAACCCTAGAGCCCAAACTGAAGAGAGTCATCCTCAAATCTGCACTTGTTTGCATTAAAAATCTCATGTATTGTTTATTTTTCCTAGCAAACTTAATTTTTAGCATTTGTGACATGTTTGTACTTTGGGTACAGCTGTGAACATTGAACATTACATTGAAAAGAGTGCGCTGCCATTGGTCGACACTGGCGTGTCATAAATGCTCCAGGAAGATTAATATCTGCTGAATGTGTCTTTTATTACAGAATAACTGCAACAGAGAAAATGGAGGCAACGTGAAACCCAATAAATTCTGTCAATTCAATAATGTAATGTTTTACAAAGCAGAGATAAATGCGGTATGCCTACTCTAGTCACTCTGTGGCCTCTGCCTCCTCTGGACTCTCTGCCTCCTCTGGTCTCTCTGTGGCCTCTGCCTCCTCTGGTCTCTCTGTGGAATCTGCCTTTTCTGGTCTCTCTGCCTCCTCTGCCTCCTCTGGTCTCTCTGTGGCCTCTGCCTCCTCTGGTCTTTTGTGGCTTCTGCCTCCTCTGGTCTCTCTGTGGCCTCTACCTCCTCTAGCCTCTCTGTGGCCTCTGCCTCCTCTGGACTCTCTATTCCTATAACTCCTCTGGTCTCTCTGTGGCCTCTGTCTCCTTTGGTCTCTCTGACTCCTCTGCATCCTCTCGTCTCTCTGCCTCCTCTGGGCTCTCTGTCTTTCTGCCTCAACTGAACTCTCGGTGGCCTCTTCCCCTCTGGTCTAACTGTGGCCTCTTCCTCTTCTGCTCTCTCTATCTCCTCTGCCTCCTCTCGTCTCTCTGTGGCCTCTGCCTCCTCTGGTCTCTCTGTGGCCTCTGCCTTCTCTTGACTCTCTGCCTCCTCTGCCTCCTCTAGTCTCTCTGCCTCCACTGCTCTCTTTTTTGCCTCTGCCTCCTCTAGTCACTCTGTGGCCTCTGCCTCCTCTTGACTCTCTGCCTCCTCTGGTCTCTTTGTGGCCTCTGCCTCCTCTGGTCTGTCTGCCTCCGCTGCTCTAACTGCCTCCTCTGGTCTCTCTGTGGCCTCTGCCTCCTCTGGTCTTTCTGTGGCCTCTGCCTCCTCTGGTCTCTCTGTGGCCTCTACCTCCTCTGGCCTCTCATTGGCCTCTGCCTCCTCTGGACTCTCTGCCTCCTCTGGTCTTTTGTGGCCTCTGCCTTCTCTAGTCTCTGTGCCTCCTCTGCTCCCTCTGCTCTCTGCCTCCACTGGTCTCTCAATTGCCTCTGCCTCCTCTGGTCACTCTGTGGCCTCTGCCTCCTCTGGTCTCTTTGTCTCCTCTGCCTCCTCTAGTCACTCTGTGGGCTCTGCCTCCTCTGGTCTCTCTGTCTCCTCTGCCTCCTCTACTCTAACTGCCTCGTCTGGTCTCTCTGCCTCCTCTGCTTCCTCTCGTCTCTCTGTGGCCTCTGCCTAAACTGCTCTCTCTGTCGCCCCTGCCTCTACTGGTCTCTCTGCCTTCTCTGCCTCCTCTGCTCTCTCTACCTCCATTGGTCTCTCTGTGGCCTCTGCCTCTTGTGGTCTCTCTGTGGCCTCTGCCTTCTCTGGTCTCTCTGTGGCCACTGCCTCCTCTGGTCTCTCTGTGGCATCTGCCTT
>JALDNG010003405.1:0-26995 GCA_024349245.1 Neodontobutis hainanensis | reverse complement strand
GTAAAAATGTAATTATTAGTTGTCTAAAATAACAAGTTTACCAGTTCCAAAAGATTCTAAGGAGTTTTCCAAGACTCTAGTCTTGGCTCTGGAGGAGCGTCCTCCAAAGGAAGCATCCTGGCATTTGGGAAATGGCATTTATTTCCCAACAAAATGACTGCCTCTTCCCAGGCTCATTACAACCACAGCCACAAATGTGTCAAAAAACAAACTGGTAACTTTTATTGGCACTCGTGTCTAGATAATACTCAACAAATTTGGGGCCTTTTAGAAGAAGGCAAGGCAATTTTATTTATATAGCACAATTCATACACTAGGTAACTCAAAGTGCTTTACAGAAATAAAAGACAATTTACAAGAATTAGATTTGAAAACATAAGAAAAAAGAAAACACAATGAGTTAAATTTTTTGACGCAAGGGGTGCGATTTAGGTGGCCGCGCCTTTCACCCCACATGGTGGACTTCCTGTTGAGTTTGGGGTGTGGCTGTCATAGACTTTTCTGTTTGGCCTGAGGTGTCCTATGGATGTACCAAGTTTAATTTTTATACGTTGGAAAAAATTACTGTCACTTTCCATAGGCCGAATGTATTTTCATTTTCCAGGGGTCGCCACTGAGTCATTTCTTTTTATTATTTTTTCAAATACTTAAGATACATCAATATTTTGCCAGGCTTAAGTTTAGTGGCCAATAAAATGTACTTTTTGCGCACATTTACTGGGGTCAAAATTAAGGATAATTTAATTTTGCAGAAAAATTTGCAAAAAATTTAAAATGAAATAAAAATATAATTTTAACAAAAACAACAAGAAAAGACGCTGTCTTTTTTGCACACTTGTTTTTAGCTCATTTTGCCTAAGTTTGGTACCCTGAGGTGTCCTATGGATGTACCAAATTTTGTATTTCTACATTGGAAAAAAATTACTTTCACTTTCCAAATAGCCCAATGTATTTTGACTTTTCTAGGGTCGCCACTGAGTAATTTTTCATATTTTTATTTCGGGACTTCAAATACATAAATGTTTTGCCGACCTTGAACTTGGGCCCAATAAAAATGACTTTTCGCATGTTCACTGGGTCAAATTGAGGATCATTTTGCAGAATAATAAAAATAACTCGAGCAAAAACAATAGTACTATTATTCTAGTATTCACATATTATCACAACTTTTTGGATATTTTCTTTATACCATGCCTCTGAATACTCAGTTGATACTTTCGTTTGAATACTGAACGATGAATACTTGTTGTAATCATGTCCCTTAACCTAATGTGCTCTAAATTTGAGTTTTTGTTCATGTTAGTTTGATTGCCATTAATAGGATTTATAAATGCACAGACATGAACTTGCTGTATAATAATGATATTATATCTTACTTTTTGCTAAGATAAATAACAAAAACAAAACACATTTTAATTATTTTAGAACTATTCCACAGATCTTGATGTATTTCGGAGAACATTCCCTGTCCAAGAAGGAGAATCCAGGGAAATGAATCCAGCGCGCGACCCAACACTGGCAAAGCTGGCAAAGCCCATGATGTGTATTCCGGCCACATCCCCGCCATTAGAGCGTCTGTTTTCAGCAGGAAACATTGCTTCAAAGTGCAGGACAAGCCTTAGTTCTGAACATGTTGACATGCTTACCTTTCTACATTGCAATCATATGCTCATTTAAAGACTTGCACACACACCGAGAGAGAGACAATTATATTCACATGAATATATTGGGTTAAAGCACTCCGCGTGAAACCATGCATGGACTCTTGTTCCAAGTTCCCGTCCATGTGTTTTTGCCTCCTAAATGCTACAAAGCATTCCAAGAAGAACTGAAAGTAAAGTTGCATGAAAGCTGCTGTTAAGTTGCATTAAAGGCAGTGTTTTTGTATTATTATTTTTATTATTAATTTAAAGTATGCCTTAGTTTTGATACTTTTAAAAAAGTAATTTGAAAGTAATTAATTTTATGTTTTTGCATCTCAGAAAATGCTTTATTTATTTAATTTAAAACCCCAAATGAATGGCACTTAAATGCACTTTATTTTCATTGTTGTTGACAGAAAAACAATGGCTAATAACCAAATGTTTATTTTTAATTTATGCATTGCATTCTATGCATTTAAAAGAGGAAAATATTTTTCTAAAAAATAAAAATAAAAAAGGAAACTTAGTTGTTTTTAAGAGACCTAAGAGTAGTAGTAAGCAGAAATATATTTTATCTGAATACTCAATTAATCGATTACATTTTTGGTAGAATACTCGATTACTAAAATATTCAATAGCTACAGTCTAGTACTAGTTTGCGTCCTTCTTTTTCTCCTCTAACTGAAGCAGACGTTTCCAAGGTCATTAGTTCTAACCACCCTACCACCTGCCCGCTGGATCCCAACTCATCTCTCTCCACTGGGTCTTTCCCCAGCCTTTAAAGAGGCCCACACCACTACTACAGAAACCCACTCTCAACCCTACACCGTTAGAAAACTACAAACCGGTTTCCCTACTTCCCTTCATTGCCAAAGCTCTGGAGCGAGTTGCGTTTAACCAACTCTCCTCCTTTCTCACAAGAAACAACCTCCTGGACCAGAACCAGTCTGGGTTCAAGAGCGGACACTCCACCGAAACTGCACTGCTCTCAATCATCTTAGCCCTGAAACTGGCAAAAGGCAACATCCAAGTCATCCGTACTCATCTTACTGGATCTGTCTGCTGCCTTTGTTATTCATCACATCCTCCTGTCTTCTCTCAGTGCGATGGGTGTCTCTGGAATGTCGTTGCAATGGTTCAAGTCTTACCTCTCGGATAGGTCATTCAGAGTATCCTGGAGATACGAGGCCTCCGAGTCCCAACATCTCAAAAAAAGTGCCTCAGGGCTTGGACCACTATTCTTTTCCATAAACATGACATCCCTTGACTCATTCAGAAACATGACTTTTCCTATCACTGCTGCAGATGACACTCAACTCCACTTGTCATTTCAACCTCACGATCAGTCTCTGCTCGCATCTCGACATGCCTGATTTACATCTCACTTTAGATGAAGGACGCTCACCTGCAGATGAACCTTGCAAAAACAAAACTGCTTGTGATTCCTGCCAACCCAAAGATCCACCACAACCTCTCCATTCAACTAGGCTCATCAACCATTACACCGTCCAGCACCGCCAGAAATCTGGGAGTGGTAAATGATGATCAACTAAGCTTCACAAGTCATGTTGCCAGCACCACCAGGTCCTGTAGATTCATCCTCTACAACATTAGGAAAATCAGACCTTTCCTATCGGAGCACTCTACGCAAATCCTAGTCCAGGCTCTTGTCTTGTCCAAACTGGGTTATTGAAACTCCCTGCTGCACAACCAAACCTCTGCAGCCGATTCAGAATGCGGTCTTTAAAGAACCAAAGAGAGCGCACGTTACTCCTCTCCTCATTAGGTTTCACTGGCTCCCGGTTGATGCCTGCATCAAGTTCAAAGCTATGGTCTTGTCCTACAAGACCACCACTGGCTCTGCCCCCTCATATCTTCACTCACTGATACAGAACTATGTTCTACCAGATCCCTGCGCTCTGCAAATGAACGTCTGGGGGTACCATCCCAAAAATCCCTCTCACATACTTTCTCTTGGTCTGTTCCACATTGGTGGAATGATCTACCTGCTGCTACAAGATCACCAGATTCCGTACCCATCTTTAAGAAACGCCTGAAAACACATCTCTTCCGTCAACACCTGACTGACAAACACTGAATTCTACTTCCTATGAGTTTTTGTGCACTTATGCTTTTTGTTCCTTGTGTTGTTAAAATTGCTTACATTGTTTTCCTCATTTGTAAATCTGCCTGGCACCTCCTAAGGGTACTTTCTGTGCACGTGTTCCCAGAACGAGCGTAGACAGTCACCCCCTGCTGATTACCTAATTCTCAGGTCTACTGGTGAGTGGTGGATAGACGAATGGGTTAGTGGGTAGTTTGACAGACAATTAAATGTTTAACTGAAAGATAATAACAAATACACAACTTATTTATTTATAATATTTTCTTACAGGGTATCTGCAGGTTTCTGAGATTTAGATTTAAGACTTTGTTAAGACCTTTTTAATACCATCTAAAAATTTAATTTAAGACCAATTTCATAGCAACAAATTTGCGAACAGCAAATAAAACCACTCAAACTTTTTTCCATCTGGTAATGTCCAGTCCACGCTTGCTTTTGCTTAAACCTTTTTTTCAAGATGTCCTGGATGACTGAGAACCTTCACAAACATAATCTAACAATTATTTTTTATTGTATTTCTTAGTTTAAACTGTATAAAAGAACACTAGATTAATAAACTGTAATGTATTTTAAAGAGGATAGTAAATATGCATATTTTTAAATGAACTGAATGTGATTATTAAAATGTGATTACTTTGATTAATTAATGTTTTTCAGAGAGTGTTATGAATTTGTAATTCGTTATTAATCACATAATTATGTTTTATTTTATTGGTTTGTCCCAAAAGTAAACAAAAATGCATCTAATTTGCATACCATGGCTTTATATATTGGCGATTGTCATTTACGGTACATACAGACTAATAAACATATATTTTTCTTTTTTTTGTCTTTTTCTGAAATGAAATTATTAACAACAGTAACTTGTAAAGCAAAATTAGTAAACTACAGGACAACTACAATTTCTAAAATACCATAACTATAGTAAAATGTATGAAATATACACATGTGCTGTAGGTGTTTGGTTGCAGTAACTTTATCTGTTTTTATCCAAATGGCAAAGTTAGTCATTTTTTAGAGTGTGGGACCTCTCATAAAGCACAGCACACATCACTTTTATTAATATCGCCGTTTTGATTAGTGCATTTGCGCTAACTGTGTTTACCCCTGCCTCTCCCTCCTCTACTGGGTAAAGTGTCAGGATGAACAACACGTATTTGTCCCAAACAGCTGTCAATAGAACCCGCATTGTTCCCGACCGAAAGTGTGCTTTATGTACCCTGAGAAAAGCACGAGCAGCGCATCCGCTGATAGATTTTAATGGCAACACATGGTAATAGTGGACTAGAAACAAAGTACAGGGTGTCTGAGGGAGTGGAAACATAATTTAGCATATAAACCGGAAATAGCGGCTGTTTCTTCCAGTTAAGTTGCTTGTCGCAATTTTTCGACTTAGAAGGGTTAAGGATCATTTTATTTAGCCTCTGTTTAAAGTATTCTCATACCTCTGATAATCATGGTCTGGGTTATTGTGATAGAATAGAACTTTCTCCATTCCCAGGAGCACAAGCCGCCATTACGCGAGATGAATTTAAAGAATGTGACGAGTCAACGCATTTTACGCACGTCGTTGCAGCACTAGTATAATTTGTTAGTTGGTCGGTTCTGCCTATTTTGTTCTGCGTGACACAGACGTAACGTTTCATTATTTTAAAATTAAAATAAAATGTTCTTTACGTTGTCGGTTCATTTTTAAGACCTTTGAAACATGGATTTAAGACTTTTTAATGCTAATTAAGGCCTTATTTTTACATTATGGAATTTAATACCTTTTAAGACTTTTTAAGGATCCGCGGATACCATGTTCTTAATTTGCCCATCCGCCTGTGGAGAAATTATTATTGAAAAAACGTGGATCAGTAAATGGCAGTAGTTTCAGAATGGGTTGTTTCAAAAGAGGGTATTAAAAAAATACATCCAGGAAAGCAGAAGTAGCACAACTACTTAGGCGGTCGAAAGCTGTAAAACTTTCAGCCAAATTTAACAAATAAAAGTAACACAATACAGAAATGTAACACAAACAAAAAACAGAGTAAATTCCGACTGGCTAGATATCAAAGAAGGGGAGCAATTGCAAAAGTGGTGAAGGAAGGCGTAAGTAAGTAATTATTATTCAATGTTACAAAAAATCCTGCCAAGAAGTCATAGCTGGCAATATAAGAAGCCTGGCAAAATATGTTTTAAAGAATTTCCGGAGAGGCCAAAAAGCCAACAGGCTTCATGAAAACATAATCCTTGAGCTCACGCTAAAAAAATAAAATAAAGCAGAGCAACAGCCATTCCTCTTCTAAAGGTTATTTTAGCTATTTAAAAGTTGATCCCCTGTCACGTTATTGTCATACATAAGAGCATTTGAAGGAAAAATAAATAAATAAATTCAAAAATATATATTGAAATAAAAGTGTCATATCTTGATGCCACTGGGAGATGTACTTCATAAAATACCAAACAACCAAACAAACGAGAACAAAGAACCAAACAAACGAGTCTTGTACTATGCTCTAGTGTTGCCTGGCATGGGAAAGGATAAGCCTCCTTTACCTGTTACAGAACTCGTAACCAACTCTCACACTATTGCATCAATAAGTTCCTAGCTACTGGAATTCAGAAGAGAACCATCACTCATCACAAAAAGTTAGTAAAATTTTTAACTGATTTCAGATGGGCCATAATAAATAGTACATTGTTGTGTTTTAACAAGGAGGACATCTCTGCATTTAGACTTTTCTTTGGTCTTTGAGGAAGTGGAAGAAATTCCACAATTTACAGTTACTCGCCTTTGCTCTGGACATATACTAAAAGCGGTATGTCAAGCTATTGGTAAAAAGACAAATGATAAGGGTATTAAAGAGTATGCTGCCTACTGCTTTGCTCGTCTTCATAACTGCAATTTCACAGAAACAGCTATGGATATCTCTTACCACATGTGTGAAATAAATTGTAATATTATTATTAATAATTAATTTACAGATAGCTTTCTGGTGGAAAAAAGCAGGCACAGGGTGATTGTATCAGCTCTGCACTCACAAACAGAGGGATGTAGCCTTATAATTCTTTGACATTCTTTCACTCGAACCGCATCAATGGCTAATAGGAGAGGTTGGTTTGTGCGTCCATCCATCCATCCTCTACCGCTCATCCGGGGCGGGTCACGGGTTAGTATGCATTTTTATTTTATTTATTATTTAAATGGCAAGTTTGACATAATACAATTAATATATAGTTGCTCAGTAAATACACTTGTTTCCTCAGGTAATCCAAGGCTTATTTAACCCAGCTGCAAACAAGTCGAGTGCTGGATTCAATTTTCTTTGATGGACTTCTACACAGCTGGAGTCATGTTATTTGGTGACAAGTCTAAAGTGGATCGGCAAACTTTATCAAAAATGTAAAGTACTTGCATGTTATTTAAATAACAAACTATATTAAATATTAACAGCAAACCATTAATTTCTTTAAAAAACTGGGCATCAGGCTTTTAATTTTATTGAAGGCTTAGATAGATAGATGGATAGATAGATACTTATTTTTTATTTTAATATGGTGCTTTTCCACCTAGTAGGCACTTAAAGCACTTTGAGGCAAGGTTGGTTAAGTGTCTTGCCCAAGGACACAACAACAGTATGTGGGGATGTTATGATGTTTTGAGAGGATCAAACCGCCCACCCGTTTTAGCCACTGAGCTACTGCCCCACTTTATGTACGTGAAGTTCATAAAACAAATTAAAGAAACAAAAGTACTTTCTACAGTTACAGTTTTACAATTTGTGTACAGTGTTTACACAAATAATGAATCAACTTCCTACCAGTCCCTCTTTTCTTTGAACTTTTGCTGTGACTTGGCATTGTGGCACATTGGCAACAATTACATTTTGTGTTACTCTAATAAGTCCCCTAACTGAGAAGCTCCACGGTCAGACATGAGATAAAACATGAGGGGTTTAAAGAAAATGACTGATTTGAGGTAAGCAGGTCACATGACCTGTTCAGAACTGAGTTCAGATGCTTTTACATAAACCTTTTTTTAGGTCACATGACCTGGAAGCTATTGAAATAAATCCTTGATTTGTGATACAACAGACATCATATAAAATCCAATAAAGATATAAAAGAAAAGAGGTGTGAATGGACTAGATCTATTTGTTTAAAAGTTGTTTTGGAGTAACTAGATATGTCTATGTTGAATCTATTGAATTTATTTTTTTTAAAAACGCCATTCCTCGTGATTGTTATTTATATAAAAATGTCCCCAAGTGTCCTAGCTCCGACCTAGGAGCGGAGCTTCCAGTGTGAACACGGTAGTCGGACACAGACAAGGTAACATTGCGGGGAAAGTGTGGAGCCGAATAGCCAACGTCAATCCAACTTCACCGCGATCAAATCCTCTTACCATCTCGAATGTCCCCGTTTTTAACCACTGACAGCCAAAGCAGCGTGTTGCGCTTTCAACTTTTCTGTCTGAACGTCAGTCAGAGTTACCATGGCGATGCCAATATTGACCAAATGAAAAAGTGTTCAGCGGGTCAATAATAATTGGTTCTAAAGTGCGAGGCTATTGCTAACCTTCTGTGGCGTTCAATGGTTAACAGTCAGCCAAAATAATGTTATTTACAAACGAGCTCCAGGAGCAATACAACTGCTTCGTTCTGTAAAACTGTTTAAACCCTAGCCTATCAGTTCATGGTTTTAATTGTTGCCTAACGTTGTAATGATTTTCTTCGACATAATTTTTCATTTGTTAAGATGCTGTAGTTAAATTGGTCAAATTACAGTGTCCCGGTTTTTAGGTTTGAAAATACACACTGGACACAACATTTTGCAGCAGAGCTATGAAAACATGTAATTACTAGAATTGTCCGATAAATAAATGTCATAGCAGTAGTGTCCAAGTTGGACTTCCATACCCAATGTGAAACAAAATCGATGCAAATTCCTTTTTTTAATCAATCCATAAAAGCATGCCCAACCAAAATGTATCAATCTGGTGTGGCCCATATTACCTTCAGATGACTCCGCAGAGGCTATCACCTGATTCACAAACCGCTGAGGATTGAAATGTGGGACCCTGTGACGAGAGCACAGCTTCTGTCCAAAATCACTAGAGTTGAAGATTCCAAATACTCATAAACAGGCTGGGACACACCGAGGGCTAACAACGCGAAAAGCTGCTCTAAACTGATAGCGTTAACCTAGCTCTAGCTCCAGATAAAGCCTTCAGCATCATCACCACCAACGAACTCCCTTCTTTTAAAAACAGCCAGCCTTGAGGTGCGCCCCTTCTGTTACGGAGAGTTTAGCATGGCACGCAGCCAAGATCAAACCTAGTTCAATATAAATATAGGGACTGAATCCGAAACCGGTTATAAGATAGCTCCTGATTCCCGTTCCTAACAATTGTTCCTTAACCTTTGTGAGCTGTGTTTGACTCTTTAGAACCATTGACGGTATAAGGGCATAGACATACATAAGAAAGGCTAGATGTCTCGTCCGCGCTGTCGGCCAATGGAGGTCGACGTCCGCAACTGGCGGCCATCTTGTGACAGGCAGCTTGCTCACTCGTAACATTGTGTTTTAATGGTGCATGTACTTTTAAATAACCATAACTTGCTAAATTTTCTACCGATTTTTAAACAGTCTAGTTTGTTATAAACGTCAGAGATATACTTATGACACTGCATACTTATGAATAATTATAACCATGGACTTCCATATGAAAATAACATTGAACAGAACATAGAGATGCAATGAATATACACACACAAGGAATGAATGAATATATATATATATATATATATATATATATATATATATATATATATATACACACACACACACACACACACACTTTTATAATGTTAATATTATAATAAAATAATTTGAATTATTATGTTTATTTTAACTTCTTGAGGATTGGGCCATTTACTAGGCTTTTCCCTTGACATTGCACTGCGCCTACTTCAGAGATCACTGTTCCCAGCTATTTTTGCCTACCATCAAATGCCTGACCTCTTTAGAAAACTGAGACCCTGTAGTTTCTTAGGAAACAATCAGAATAATTATGTGAAGTACTTGCACAGAGTTATAGAGGCTAGAATATTGTTTTTCTTTCTGTTGGATAACAAGCATCTCATCTGACCACATTTCAGCTTCTAGGTCTCTTGATATGACTTTAGAAACACAACTGAGTCCAAGCACCAGGTCTTGTAAAGCTGTGTACAAAAGCAGATCCATATAGAATGAAATATGAGTACTTTAGACCATTGATTTGCCAAGGTATGCTCATGCGTTTTGTAAAATGCCCTATCAAAACTCCCCATAGGACTTTTGGTTACCCAAAACATAGACATAGGCTACATAATAAAGGCTTACTGTGTGGTAACCTCTTGGTAACACTCTGAAGTTTCTTGTAGACTATTTGGATTGTATATCAGGGGTTCTGATATAGAATTACTACACAAAATATGGAATAATTACACAAAAGTCTATTTATTCATTTGTTGCAGAGGACATATCTACAGCTGACAGGCTTGTAGAGGTGACAATGACAGCTGGGAGGGACTCTGTGTCATCCTGTGCTGTCACATTGCCTCTGCATGGTTTAACAACCCCACACCGGGCCATCAGCTTCCTGAAGATGTACTTGAACTGGCTGGCATTAGGGTTGTTATTCCAGCCACCTTAAAAAAAAAAAAAAAAAGATATATGGAGTATAGTACACAGATATTAAATACATGCTTTAAAAATGTTTTATGCTTAAAAAAAAACTAGAACTGAACTAGCCACCCCTGAATGATCTTTCCATATAAATTAAGTTGCATCTCATTATCATACAGTTCAGACTGTATCAGTGGTGATAAATTCGGCAAACAGATACAAATACAGGCATTTTTCTATATACTCAAAATGGTTTGTGACACTTCCAGGTACTGTGTATGTCTTAGGGTTAGGGTTAATGTGCATGTCTTCAGAAAACACATTTTACAAAAAATAAAAATAATAAGATGTTTTTAACAAACCAAACCGATTGGAAATCATGTGCAACTTAAGTTATATTGAAAAGAAAGAGCAATTCTGCCTCTCCCACTGATGTAAAATTGCTGGGTAGCAGCTAAACTGTAACTACTAACGTTAGGTCTCACTCAAAGCCAGCTAATAACTACAACCACATTCACAATGACTGTAATATAGATAAAAAAATTGGTTGTCATAAAATCGTTATTGGTGTCAGTAAAACTATAACTGAACAGCTCGATGGTGGTCTCAGCCTTGATAACTTGCACAAGTAACGTTAGCCGTGATACACAACTATGCTGCACGATTAAGTCGTCTTTCAAAAGAAAAGCTGCAATTTCAACATGTTCACGCATCCAGAATTATAGCCACATTATTAACGTTTGTAAGAAATCAAACATTTTGTAAATCCGTCAAGATTTCAGCGAGATAAAAGTATTTATGTTCGTGCAGATCACTCACCTTACATCAGGTACCATGGAGTCCGATAGGAAGCTTGCCTGCTTCAAGATGGCCGCCGGTGATGCCGTCGGAGACTGCGCCGTGAGACATCTAGCCTTTCTTATGTATGTCTATGGTATAAGGGCTAGACATAGCAAGCCCGCTTCCGGGTCTGTGCCTAATAGGAAGTAGGGGTTGGCTCCAGCAAGCATGACCCCCCTTGACATCCATTGAAAAATCGGCAGCAATTACGAAGTGACTATTTTTGTCACAGTCATCATTCTAACGCTGCCGCCTTTCTTTGAACACATTCTTGTTATTCCCGTAATGGCTATATTGATATTTGTCACATATTTCATACTATTAGATTAATAACTGGCCTATCAGCTGCCTCCATTCTGCTATGTCGGCTCTCGGGGCGTGGCTGATCTCGCTCGGCATCTTGTAGTTTTAAGCTGCTCTCGGTAAAATATCGGTAAAAGAGTACGGAGCCCCTCTGGTCACACTATGTTAAAAAAAAATCAAATCGATAAAAATCGATATCAATCTAATGCATTCTCCTCCTGCAACTCCTTGCCATCAACTGGGAAATACCGGGAAATACACATAAATACATACAGTCAGATGGAGGTACCGTGACCTAAGCCTAGAACGCCCTCTGCTGACGTTTTATCGTAGGCTACACAGACATGCTTTTCCAAAATGTCAAACACTTCAATAATTAATAAACCAGTCTGCGCACTACTATAGACTATCTTAAAATCATAATCAGAAATACTTTATTGATCTTTATTGATATTGATAACCCAGGGACAATTGTTGTGTCACAGTTGATGTGCACATCAAGACATTTAAAGAAATATAAATAATAATATAAGTTGGTAAATAAACAAGTAGCCTATATACATGTAAAAAGTATAAATATATGCTATAAAATATGAAGAAGAGTTATAAAGGATCATGGATATGCAGCCTACAAGATTTGCATTACTGTTTTAACAGAACTGAATTGATTGTGATGAACAGTACTAGTAAATAAATAGAAGCAGAACTGCAGCAAACTATATTACACTGAATATTAAAACAGATAATATTGCACAGAATGTGAAGTATTACATTGCATTGCACTACAGTACAGGGTCCATTTAAATAACAAAGGGTCCATGTGTCAGACACTTCACTATCTTGAGGCCACCAGATAGCTTATCTTGAGGCCACGAGTTAGCTTATCTTGAGGCCACGAGTTAGCTTATCTTGAGGACACGAGATAACTTATCTTGAGGCCACGAGTTAGTTATATATATATATATATATATATATATATATATATATATATATATATATATATATATATATATATATATATATTTTTTTATTTTTTTTTTTTTGACATAGTGTGACCAGAAGGGCTCCGTAGAAGAGAGACCCGTGGAGGTCTAACTATTTTAAATAGAGGAAGTTTAAGCTTTTTGCTACACCCAAATATTGTTTTTGGTTAGTCTTTGTTTTCCGAAGCTTTTTAGCCAGTCTGTCTTCGTTTTTTGTTAATTAGGTTGTTAGTTGCTGCTGTTCATGAATGGAGATCGCTTGCTGTTAACTAAAAGCTAACGCTAGCTGTGTTTGGATTAACACTTTTTTATTGTACAACTGCACTAAATGAACCACGCTCCAGTTTCTATGTGAGTACATTTTTGCATGTCTTAAAATACTGCTCAGAATATATACATTTGTCATACTTTTGTTAGCCGACCTGAAGGTGGCTGCTAAAGGCCTAATTTACTGCTCCACCGTTTTTACGATAGCATGATACACTGGATTAAACTTGGTAATAATATGATATACGGTCATATCTAACCTTCAATTTTTAAGGAATTAAGCATACTGCTCTTATAGTTTTTAGTAATATAAGGATACATGTCTCTGACTGAATAATTACTGTGTAGTTTGCAAACACAGTAAATGCCATAATATAATCATAATAATATAGCGAAAATTAGAAGTGGGCTTAATGTACTCTTTTACAAAGATCTGGGTGGTGTCATTTTGGAAAATACATTTGACACGTGCCTGTTTTATGAAAATAGATATTGTTCTCTTTCACAGATTTCCTAAATGTGAGGCTGTCAGACTGAGGCTAAAGGTGATGCTGAGGCTGATCAGAAAAAAAGACGCTTGAAGTGTGAGCACTTTGAAGAGGATATTCAGACAAAGGTGGGCGTTACATTAAACTACACATTACATTAACCATCACCTGCAATGCCCACCAACCTCTGAGACTTTTTACTCTAGAAAACACTTTCCTTTACAGTCATACATCTCTTAAACATTACTGTAGCTAAAGTGCATGTGTTAGTTTTATATTTGTACATTTATCATCTGTAAATCATGACAACAGTAGACAGGTAAATGTTTATGCCAGGGTTTTAACATGACAGACATTACCTCTGACCCAGTACAGTTCACATTAACTAAAGTATTATATTTAGGCAAATTATAGTCCAAATCAAAGTAACACACAGTGAGCTGGTGAATAAAAACTAAGATAAGTGTTTTTTTCTGTGATTAACAGAGGTGACCGGGCCCAACAGCAAGACTTGTTTTAAACATAACTTTTTACTTTGTTCTCTGTTTTTGCAGAGCTCCTCTACAGTTACCTGTCTGCTGCTGCTTTTCTGTCGGCTCAGTCCAGTCAGGTCCAGTACTGTCCAGTTATCGGTCTGCTGCTCTGTTCTTGGACAGTGTGTGTGTGCTCCTGGACAGTTGACATAGCCCAGCCTCGTCTTCCTCAGCTTCATCCTACAACACATCCTGGTCCATCTACAACTTTAGGTAGATAAGATCTAGTTGGTTACCAGATTTGTGAGTTGCTGATGTGAAGACCCGCTTGAGGTCAAATGATGCAGTCAGGTAATTGAAGTTAGCAGTCTGTGGTTTTCAAGGTGGATGTTGAAGTCTCCTAATACCACCAGAGGAGTACCATCCTCAGGGAAGGATGAAAGAAGCACGTCCAACTCTTTCAAGAAATGTCCAAGCTGACCCTGATGGTCAATAGATAACTACAAAATGACTTTTAACAGGGTAGGTGATGGTAACAGCATGGAACTCGAAGGAGCTGTTGTCACACATGGGTGCTGGCTGTTTGAACTTCCAGTCGGTAGGGATAAGTAGTCCGGTCCCTCCACTTCTTCCTGTGACTGTGGGAGAAAGTGTGATTATGGGAGAGGGCAGCGAGAATGGCAGAGTCCTCTGGTTTGATCCATGTTTCTGTAAGTGCTACAACTGAAAGACCAGAATGTTGAACAAAATCGGTAATGAAATCGGCTTTGTTCCCAGCAGACTGACAGTTCCACAAGCCTATTGAGAAAGAAGAAGAGGCAGTTAGCGTGAGAGTAAACGTCGGTGCACCACGTGACAGAGTCGTAGTAATGCAGCGCGGTTTCTCAGCAATAACACAGCACTAAGCTCAATAACACGGTACTAAGCTCATGGCACCCAAATTGTAGAAAACCCAGCAGCAACCAAGAAAATGCAGGAGCGTAAGGGAAGCCATTTTAAAACAGGTGCTTTAAATAGTTTCCTAATGAGAGGGGCTGACCAAAGGGGGAGCTAGGAGGAGCACCTCAGGTGCCTTGGGACTTTACACCACTACACATACATGGTCAACCCCATGTATCCATTTTGCAAAAGGCATGAATAGGGCTTGAGGAAGACATTGATTGACATTAGAGCCCATCCAAACACCATTTGTGTTTGTACAGTTTTTCTTTTTCCAAGCTGGAGTGGAGACGCAAGCCAAATCAGAGAGTGAAACAATGTCAGAGTGGATGCAAGTTGGCTCCGTTGTCTGTGGAGAGTAACAACGTAGGGTGTGAGTGACGCTGCTTTTGCAGCTGCGTCTGCTCGTGCATTACCTAGGAGACTGTCTTTGGCAGAGGTATGTGCAGAACACTTACATACTGCCACAGCAGACCTGATGCCAATTGACAGGCTTTGGTCAGGGCAATTAGTTCTGCTGCTTGTACTGATAACCGAGGACTGAGAGGAGAGGACGTCACTGTTGCATGATCATCCACAACTGCATATCAAACGCGTGTGCAGTGCCAGTGGTTGGGTCCTTGGAAGCTAAACCATTT
Source organism: Neodontobutis hainanensis (assembly GCA_024349245.1). Lineage (NCBI taxonomy): Eukaryota > Metazoa > Chordata > Actinopteri > Gobiiformes > Odontobutidae > Neodontobutis > Neodontobutis hainanensis. The sequence goes on along the minus strand of JALDNG010003405.1, from coordinate 11,642 downwards.
ACATAAAAATAAGTTCAGGATTAGAAAGAGGGGTGTCAGTCAGATCAAGTCTTGGCAGACAGATAAGGTCAAGTTCAGAGAGACAACAGTGAGGTTCTCCCTCCTCTGGGAGAGGCAGGAGTGTAGCAGGGTTGAGAGTGTTACAACGTTTAACCTCAACATTCGGTCGTTTAGAAGGGTGGTGTTGTAACGTAGCTGACGAGCAGGGGTGAAGTGAGCTGTCTTTTGTTCCGTCAGACTGCATGTAGAGCAACAAGGGTAAGATGACTGTAGCCTACATAGGGACGAGAGGCAATTATTGCTGCTTCACAGGCTGCTAAAGCATGGAGACATGGTGGGTGGCCTCTAGCAACAGGATCAAGGTGTGTCGAGGCTTCAGCAGCTGTCCCTGTTTTTGAATTCATACAACCATCACGTTCATCAACAATCTGTAAGAAAGGCTTGTCAGTGTTAGGCAATGCAAATGCAGGGACTGTCTGTAGTAGTAGTTTCAAATGAGTAACTGCAAAGTCAGTCTCTGTCACAGTCTGTTCGAATTTGTGACATGATGGTGTATGGATTGGGATAGATTGGTGCTGGAGAGTGAATAGCATCGTTCACAGCATGCAGGTCTTGGACAAAACGCCACAAAGTGGGTATTTCCTGTGGACTGATCTTTTTTACAGGGAAAATTTGAGTACGCCAGGGAGAGTCAGAGCACTCAACAATTACACCTGCTTTCAGCAGAGAGTCAAAGACTGGTTTTATCCCCTGTTCAGCTTCAGGCTTTAGAGGTTATTGACCTGCTTTTGGTCTGTATTCAGACTTTGGAGTTAGTTGGAGAGGTTTAAAGTTTTTAATTAAACATACATCATATTTGAGTCTGGTACTGTGTTAACAGTAAAGACACATCACTGGGTAAGAGGCTGAGCATCGACTTTAGCAAGTGTGTGACAGGAAGATGGGGTGGAGTTATTTTGAGGAAGAAGGTAGCAGGAGCGGTTACAATTGACTCCTGAATGAATGGCACATAGCATGTGTCAAGTTTGTGAGAGTGGTAAATGTCTAGATTATCTGGATCTTGTTTCCAATCTGTAGCATTTAAACATTTGGCCATAAAAGAACCAACATTACGCCATTGTTTGTTATGTGATGACAGTTTGTTCAAAGTTCAAAATTCTTTAATTGTTTCCCATAGGAGAAATTTGTCTTGGATAAAAAGGCAATACTGCAGCACTACATAAAACACAGTCACACACAAGATGATAAATACATAAATAACAAGGTAATTGAAGGTGAGGTAATTGGACACTGTATGCGCAAAAATCTTGGTAAAAGTACAGTCCATTCAGAGTCGGTCTGTCAGATCCACTCCGTCTCCCTCAGGGATCCGCTCCACTTTCCTTCTCCTTCCTTCATCTCATCACTGCCACCTGTCCCAAGCACCTGCAATCTATTACCATCAGTGAGGTATTTATACCGCTCCTTTCCACCTCTTCCCTGCCAGATCGTTCAGCAGACTTTGTGTGAATGTTTCCAGCGTATATTCCAGCCCTCGCTCCAGCCCTCGCTCCAGCCCTCGCTCCAGCCCTCGCTCCAGCCCTCGCTCCAGCCCTCGCTCCAGCCCTCGCTCCAGCCCTCGCTCCAGCCCTCGCTCCAGCCCTCGCTCCAGCCCTCGCTCCAGCCCTCGCTCCAGCCCTCGCTCCAGCCCTCGCCTCAGTCCTCGCCTCAGTCCTCGCTCCAGGTCTCAGGTTTGGATTCCAGCTAGCAGCCCAGTCCCTCGGCTTGGTCTCCAGTCACCGGCTCGGCACCAGGCTTCGGCGCAGCTCTACGGTTCACGCCAACGCTCAGCTCCGCATCTCGGCTTGGTCTCCTATCACCGGCTCGGCTCCAGGCTTCGGCGCAGCTCTACGGCTCACGCCAACTCTCAGCCCAGCTTCCCGGCTGGGTCTTCCGTCACCGGCTCGGCTCCAGGCTTCGGCGCAGCTCTACGGCTCACGCCAACTCTCAGCCCAGCTTCCCGGCTTGGTCTTCCGTCACCGGCCCGGCACCAGGTCTCGGTTTAGCTCTCTCTTGGTTAACTCTTGGTCCAGCTCATCGGCTTGGTTCCAGTTCACGACTTCACTGCAGCCACCAGTGCAGTTTCTCCGCACGGACTACAGTCTCAGATCTCCTATCCAGCTTCCTGTCACTATCTGTACTTAAATAAAGAATCACTTACCTTCACTGTCTTATGCGCATTTGAGTCCTCAGTCCCACATTACACGGTCAGTATTTTGTCGGTACCAGCTTTCTTCATACTGTTCATCTGGACACATGGATACATGCGCTGTAACATGTAGTGCATTTGCCTTCATGAATTCAGAGGATGAGCTCATGTATTGTTTAGCTTTGTGGAACAAATGTGGAGTCAGCAGATTCCAATTTCCTGTTTCCTATGATAAACATACAATATTCAGATTTGGTTTGTTTGATTTTGACAACATTTTTGTCTGCAGACAAGGTAATTCCTAGTGCGCACATTAGGACACAACCTATTAGATTTACTGGACACAACTCAGACAACAGAAAGCTGTGTGTAGTGGAAACTCATAGATCAGGTAAATGCCAGGTCACAGAGTTTTTGCAAATGGTTCTTGCTGTTCTCACACAAAGGTGCTAGCTGTTTGAACTTCTAGTCAATAGGGATAAGTCCCTCATCCCTTCCTGTGATGCGAGGACTGTGGGAGAAAGTGTGATTATGGGAGAGGACAGCGAGAGTGACATAGTCCTCTCGTTTGAGCCATGTTTCTGTAAGTGCTACCTACAGCTTTGTTCACAGCAGACTGACAGTTCCACAAGCCTATTGGGAAAGTAGAAGAGACAGTTATGGACAGTAATATAACATGCAGATGGTTATGGTTGCATCACCTTCTGCATAAAACAGATGATGATATCTGTGTAGTATTGACAATAGGGATTTGAAAACACATTGTAGAAAGAGCAGAAAAGGAAATATGAAGAAATAATTAAAATTAGCAATAATATATTTAAAGTGAAAAACAATTTGTACAAATAAAGTTTATCAATCAAGTGCCCTGTCAGTGAGTCCCTGCTTGGTGGAGTCGCGTGCAGGCAGACCTTCATTCATTCAATTTCTACCGCTTGGTCCCATTAGGGGTCGCGGGTGACTGGAGCCTATCCCAGCAACTTTGGGCCTGAGGCGGGATACACCCTGGACAATGGCCAGTTAGTCGCAGGGCTGACATTTAGAGACAGACAATGACAAACAATCATTCTCTCTCACATTCATTCACTAGGGACACTTTAGAGTTGCTGATTAACCTATACGTACATGTCTTTGGACGGTGGGAGGAAGCCGAGTACCGGAGAGAACCCACGGTAACACGTGGAGGACATGCAGACTCCTCACAGAAAGACCGGAGACGGCCGAGAATATTTGAGTCGGCCGGGTTTTGAACTCACGACCTTCTTGCTGTAAGGCAGGAGTGCTAACCACTCTGCCACGTGCACCCTTATTTTATTCTTTTCAGTGAGGGCTCCCACAACCACTGCTGTGGGGCTCACTCTTAAATACCCGTTTGATTCAAGTAATTGAATTCAGCAGGACACACCTCCAGAACGAAACCAGTCCGGGAGCAAGTGATACTAGATGCAACTACACCACGTGCATCACCATGCTCAAAAAGACAAAAGTCAAATACACTTAACACAGTTCTTTAGGCTTCAGTTGCTAAGTTGCTTATTCGCTTATGCCCCAGTTTTTGTGTTAGAACTTCTTCAGAGATAGAAATAGTTGTGCTTAAATGCACTTCACTTTGCACACCGGTGTCTCTCTCGTCCTTACGTTTTTTTAAACCACACGTGTCCTGACTTGTTTGGTAGCCCTAATATATTCCCCTGACGTGGCACTTTCAAGGCTTTTTCACCTATTACATCTCACACGCTAAGCTAGGTTCTTTTGAGGGGAGTTTTCAAAGCCTTCTTTTCCTATCTAAACAGAAAGAGAACTTTCTCTCAGCTCCTCTCCTGGCTCTGGCTCGCCAAATGTCGTGTCTGATACTGAACCCCCAGCCGTACAATAACTCATGAGCAGACGAGTTCAATGCCATAGTCATAGTCCAAAAATGACCCGAGTAGACTATCCCCAGCTCTGATAAAGATCTGCACATCAAACTTGGGTTTTTATACATTTTTTACATGACATTTTAGAAATTTACGATTGCTCCTCAGGGGCACAGAAGACCCCTTCCTTCTGGTGGAGACATGACCATACTTCAAGTTTCCCAGTAACCCCTTGTACCATGCACCCATGTTTTTATCTATGACCAGATCTTCCCTGTATGTGTGTGTGTGTGTGCATTAAACTAATCCTGTTTAAAAATCATATACTCATACTACATGACATGTTTTCTCTTTTCCATTAATATGCTTTTAGATGTATTAATATAACATCCCATACTTGATTATAAACCATACTAATGTATAAACCATAAGACACATAGAGCTAAATAACTACACAGATATAAAAAGTGGATCTGGATTTTATTTGCTGGTTAGCTAAATGCTTTGCAAGCTTGGAAAAAGTGCTTCTTGTTGTGACTGTGACAGTCGAAGTATCTCAGCGCTGGCTCTCCTCTGCCCAGAGCTTCAACGCTAAAATCTAGCTCGCCTCACACGTGTTTTAAACAAGCGTCTGTCATGGAACCTCCGAAATGGTAAGGTAAGGTAAGGGCGCTGCCATAGGGCTAAATACAGCGAAATACAGTGATATACCGCCGTCCACCAGAGGGTAGGCTCCAAAAGCGGAAATATAAGGAGAAACACAATGGCAACTTTACAAGTGTAAAAATCATGTTAACAGCCTGGTACAAAAGATGGCTCCGGTCTCTAGAGCTAAGTTTTTAATACATGACAAATCTGGGGAAGGGGTTAATTTTTGATTATTACGTCCGTTTATGCTACCTGAAATGCCCGGATGTCACCACCATTTTATTGCCCTGTCATAACGACAATATCGGTGAATAGGGGACCAATGGGTGGATTACATCCATGTTTATTTACAACAAAAACAGCTTCACTTTAGTTGCTTCAGAGTAAAAGTTACAGCTTCAAATGGTTCATCCTCAGTGTGATTGGATTTTTCCTTCAGCTAGAAATAAATATAAATAAAAATAAACACTGGCAGTAGTGGTGATGGATGCGTACTTTGTTTGTGGCCACAGTCCGTGTCTTCTCTGGTGGAGGCACAGTACATTGTGTCTAAAGTGTGTAAATTTTAAATATTTTGTGCAGGATGAGATAAATCTTTAGAACTGTTTCTCAAGACTTAGCCGAATGACACCAGCCAAACTTTTCTAACTATTGCAGATCAGTGCTTATGCGCTCTGTTGTAGACTGTTTACAGCTAATGTTCAGCCAAACAGGTAACAGGTCCATTAAGTGTTTTTAACACACCCTACTCAAAATACATTCCTGTAGCTATGGATGCAATAGTTTGACTGTGCAACCTTGGATTATTTGCCTCCACTGTGAGTGAAACCTGCTCTGCCTCTAATGTGTTACACCTGTGTCTCATTGTGTTCCCTTTATAGTCTGTTTGTTTTCCCCTGTCCTGTGCCAAAGTGTCTCGACCCCTGTGTGAGCTTTTTCAGCATTTCCTAGTGTGTTGTTTGGTAGTTTTTAGTGTTTTTGACCTTTGTTTTTGGATCACGTCTCTTTTGGATTTTGTACCTTTGCCTCGGAAATAAAAGATATTAAAAACTCTGTCATTTGTGGATCTGCTCTGTGAGTCCTTTTGCCTGGGTCTGACAGTACAATCTGGCTAGAGACATGGACTTCGGATCCAGTGCGCGCCGTCCTGCAGGCCCATGGACAATGGATTTGTCTACAGGAGGAGCGGATTCATGCTCCAACAGGAGATGAGGGCAGCAGCAAAGAGCCATGAACGGACCTATTCCCAACTCTCTGCACAGATGGCAGTTATCATTGAACAGGTGCGGAAGAGGGAGGCCTTGTCTGCATCATCGGAGAGTGCTGCCACAGACCAGGTTTCTGCTGAAGCGGTTCAGAGAACTGTTACTCCGTGCCATTACATATTTGGCTGTCCAGTCCGGAGAGATTCACGGGGAGTCAGGAGATTGCCGGCCCTTCTTGTCTCAATGTAAGCTTCACTTTGTTTCAAGCTTCCTCTTTTCCATCTGATTGGGCCAAGATAACTTACATTAGCTCCTATTTGTCCATGCTAGAGCATGGGTCACAGCGGAATGGGATTGAGAGTCAGCAGTTTGCAACTTGTTGCCCTTGTTTTTACAGACATTTACCAAGTTTTTCAGACTGTCACTCCAGGCCGTGCAGCAGCTAAGGCATTGGTGACTTGCGTCTGAGCGCCGCAGCGTTTTGGACTATGCTATTGAGTTCCACACATTAGCAGCAGACAGTGGGTGGAACCAACTAGCCCTAGTGGATGCATTCTTCAATGGTCTTTCTGAAAGAGTCAAGGATCTGACCCCGCTTGATCTACCCACCGAGCTCGACAATTTAATTGCCTTGGCTTACCGGATTGTTAAGTGACTTCAGGAGATAGAGAGACTCCGCTCTCAGCTAGGCGGTTACCAGGGAAGGAGGGGGGCCTATAAGGATGAGGTCCTCTCAGTGTTCCCCATGTCCGTTCCTGTCTCTCCTCCTCTAATGGAAGAACCCATGCAGGTGGGTCGTACCAGGCTCTCTTCTGCGGAGAGGAATTGTTGCATGAGTGAGGGGCGGTGTATCTACTGTGGCCAGCTGGGCCATTTCCTCACCACCTGTCCAGTCAAACGAGGAGGTCCTCAGGCCACGCCAACCAGGTCCTCAGTCTTGGTGAATCCAACGACTATCAAGACTGGTACCAGTTGAGAACTCTCCAAGATCCAGGTAACCACCACCTCTCATTCCCAGAGCCTTCTAGTGCTTATTGATCCGGGAGCAGATGCCAACTTTATGGACACCACCCTTGCTTTGAGGTTGGGCCTATCCATAATCCCACTTGGCTCATCAGTGAAGGCTACCGCTCTCGACGGGCGTCTCCTGTGCACCGTCACTCACCACACCAGCCCTATAGTTCTATCTTTTCCAGATCATCATTCCGAGAAGATCAGCTTTTTCTTGTTTCACTCATCCCTGCATCCTTTAATCTTGGGTTACCCCTGGCTCGTTCAACATAACCATTATATAGACTGGTCCTCTGGAGATATATTATCCTGGGGTTCTCGGTGAAAACAATGGTGTTTCCAGTCCTCCTCCTCCACTACAAGGGTGCCGGACTGCTCTATCTCAGCAGAGGATACCTATTGCACAGACCTAGCACATACATACAGAGAATCGAAAATTGCGTTACACTCAGACCCCGGTGAACACAGATAACATATATCAAATATATGTTCAAATATCAAATTTAAAATGTAGATACACCTGTACAATTATACAATAAGGGAATGTTAAAAAAGGCATAATAAAATAAAAAATAAAGTTAAATAAAGCAGTGCAAGGCAAAATGCAGAGTGCAAATCAATGAAGTAAACAACAGTGCAGATAAAATGTATTTTTAGTGCAAAAACAAAAGCTTATTAAGTCTGATTAAAGTGACAAAGGGCTCAAGAGCAGTAATTTTATTTAACTGACTGATGGTGTAGTGGAATGATGGCAGTTCCATGGAGAATGAGGTAGCAGAGAATGAGGGGGCGTGTTCCTTAAATGTGCTGGAGGGCGGGGAGAGAGAGAGACACCAATGATCTTCTCAGCTGCTCTCACTATGCATTTCAGAGTCTTTCGGCAGGACACGTTGCAGGCGCCATACCACACACTTCCACCATATCCGTCCTTCTTCCTATCCAGTCGGGGCTGGTTTATTCTTCATGGATAAGAAGGACAAGACACTTCTCCCTTGCATTGATTACCGGGGACTGAATGACATCACAGTTAAGAACAGGTACCCCCTTCCGTTAATCGCTTTTACAAGGGGCAAAAGTTTTTACAAAGTTGGACTTGAGAAATGCATATCACTTGGTCAGAATAAGGGAGGGCCGACGAATGGAAGACTGCTTTCAACATCCCTAGTGGTCACTCTGAGTACCTCGTGATGCCATTTGGGTTGGCAAATGCACCTGCGGTTTTTCAGGCTTTTATGAACGATGTGCTAAGGGAGATGCATGGACTCACATCATCCATGTTAAGCAGGTTCTTGGCGAACTTCTAAAAAAACAGCTATACGTAAAGGCTGACAAGTGCGAATTTCATGTGTCTTCAGTGTCCTTTTTAAGAATGGTCATTGCACAGGGAGTGCTGAAGATGGATCTGGGCAAGATTCAAGCTGTGGTTGATTGGCCTCCTCCCTCATGCCGGAAAGACATACAGCGCTTCCTAGGATTTGCCAATTTTTACCGCAAGTTCATTAGAATTTTCAGTTCCATTGCAGCCTCATTGCATGCTCTCACCTCTTCCAAGGTTTCGTTTTCATGGTCTCCTAGTGCCCAGACTGCTTTCCAGTGGCTGATGAACTGCTTCACCTCTGCTCCGATACTTACTCTTCCAGACACCAACCGTCAGTTCGTGGTAGAAGTGGATGCCTCGGACCTGGGAGTGGCAGCAATCCTGTCACAGAGGTCAGTAGAGAATGATAAAATACATCCTTGTGTATTCTTGTTAAAGAAGCTTTCCCCAGCAGAGCAGAATTACAATGTCGGAGATCGAGAGTTACTAGCAATTAAAGTGGCTCTGGAAGAATGGAGACATCTGCTGGAGGGTAGTCAAAGCAGCCAGAGACTGAATTTTTCCTGGTTCAACTTCACTTTATCATATCGCCCAGGCTCCAAGAATCTCAAGGCTGACTCTCTTTCCAGACTGTTTTTCCCTGACAGAGACCCTGAAGAGGCTTCCCCCATCCTGCCAAGTTCCTGTTTCCTGGGGGCCATTACCTGGAGCATCGAGGGCAAAGTCAATGATGCTCTCCGAGACATTGAGGCTCCTCTGGGGGTCCCACCTAATCGCCTGTTTGTACCACCAGCACTACGGGGACAGGTAATATCTTGGGCTCATTCTTCTCGGGTGTCCTGTCATCCGGGGTGCACAGGACAGGAGGTTACTGAATATGTTACGGCCCGTGATATCTGCTCGTAACAAGACAATGCACCTGTCTCTGGTCTGCTGCATCCGTTGCCAGTGCCCCATCGTCCTTGGTCGGACATCTCGGTGGATTTTGTCACAGTGTTACCTGTTTCGGAGGGTAACAATACTGTTTTACTTTGGTGGACAGGTTCTCCAAGATGGTGCGGTTCATTCCTCTGCCCAAGCTGCCTTCTGCTAAGGAGACAGTAGAAGTTTTATTAACTCATGTCTGCAGAATTTTTGGTTTCCCCAGGAATGTGCTGTCCGACCGAGGATCATTTCAATATGTGTTTGGGTACCAGCCACCCTTGTTTCCTGCTTTAGAGCAAAAGGTCAGCGTCCCATCTGACCTGGCCTTAGTTCACTGTTGCTGCCGCACATGGAGTCAGGCTCGGCAAGCCCTTCAAAGGAGCTTATGGCAATTGAAGACTGGGCCGTCCGGTGACGGCTCAGTAAAGGGGGTACTGTCATAATAATAATAATGAACATGTCCCACCCTCGCATTTGTCTGTCTGTCTATGTTATGTATCATTTCCTGTGTCTTATTGTGAAATCACTATCCCCTGTCTGCGTTCCAGATTGTCTTCCTGCCCTTGTGTCTTTCCCTCCACTGTGATTATCGGCTCCGCCCCTAATGTGTCCCACCTGTGTCTCATTGTGTTCCCTTTATAGTCTGTGTGTTTTCCCCTGTCCTGTGCCAGATTGTCTCAACCACTGTGTGAGCTTTCACACACACAGTGAACACACACAGTGAGCAAAATTAACAATCTTTTAAATGGTTACACTGGTGCTACCTAATGGACTTGTGGGAAAAAGGTTGCCTCCTCTGCGAACACACACAGGGACACGGCTGGTCTACAGAAGAGAAGCCCTGCTAGCCCTGCGATACGAGAAAGCATCAGCTTCGGCGCTAGTCCCAGAGACAGTTAAGTCTGCCGTTAAACAACAGTAATTTAAGAGAGGCAGATGAGGGGGTGTCAGACAGAGGCTACGACGCAGAGGTCATAGACCCCCTCTGCCATCTATAATACTCAGCAACGTGAGGTCGCTACGTAGCAAAATGGACGAGCTCCGTGTCAACATCAGATACTGCCACAAATGATGTCTGACCGTTCTCATACATTTCTTCAGCGTACCCCAGGAGCTCCTCTCTTCATCCTTGCTGACTTTGATCACTGTAAGCTGGAGGTGTGGCACTCTCTGGCCAGCATCAAGACTTTGCGAGGCTGTTTCCATAGCAGAGACTGGAGCACTTTTCACCAACTAGATCTCCACGAGGCAATTGAGGATTACATTTTTTTTCTGCACAGAAAATTGGGCCTAAGAAAGACATTGTACACTGAATAATAAGTCATACATAACAAAGGATGTTAAGATCTGTATCAACAAAAAGAGACTGGCCTTTAGGAACAAGGACAAAACAGCTTTAGCTGTGGCACAGAGAGAGCTAAATGCTGCTCTAAGGAATGCAAGAGCTAAACATCGAGAGACTGTCAAGAGCAGTTTCAGCTCTATGGACACTAAAAAACTTTGGGACACTATGAAAAGCATCAATAATATGAACCCCAGCAGGATCCAGCTCTCCACCACTAATGACACAGAGAGCTAATTAACTCAATGACTTCTTTTTCAGGTTTGAGACCATGAATCCTCCCCAGGGGTGGGCTGGGTCTTTTGACAACTTATCCACCAGTGCTGCTTCTTGTTGTCCTACTATCCATTCTAAACAGGTCCACACAGTTTTTAGTAAGGTCTGCAACAAAAAAATCAGCTGGATCAGATGGCCTTCCTGCCATCTTACTGAGGACTTGTGCCTTGGAACAGACTGCTGCTTGGTGTCCAATTTTCCAAAAATCCTTTGGAATTGAACTACTCTAATCTTAATGCATCTCATCAACAAACATGTAGAAAACCCTAAAGCTTATGCTAGAGTCCTATTTGTTGACTTTTTGTCAGCATTTAACACAGTAGTACCTCCGCTACTGTCTTATTTGAATGTGAACTCTTTTATCATCAAGTGATTTTATTCCTTTTTAACAGGCAGACAACAGCAAGTTAGAGTAAATGGTGTCCTCTCTCCGATTAAATACTCTAACCCAGGTGTTCCTCAGTGTCAACAGGGCCGGCGGAGGCACTCGAATATTGATGGAGGCGGACTCAGAATTACAAAACCCATGGCTTTACCTTTATTTTTATGCCAACACACCCAACAACCCACAGCAAATGCCAACACACTTACTTAAATACCCAACACAAAAGAAGGACTAAACCAACTTAAGGGAGACACCATTAAGTAACAATACATATTTACAGTGTAAACCGCATTAAACCACCAACGAAAGACAGATACAAATACCCAAAGATAAAACAATCAATAAGCAACTCATTACATAAAAAACAACAAATGCCAAATTCAAACCCAAAGACAAACACCCCTTCAATTAACCAATACTTCCTTCCACCCATTCAAAATGAAGGCAAAGGGTTTCAGCCTCCATTTTGCCTCTGAACAGTACCTTATG
>JALDNG010003404.1:0-26823 GCA_024349245.1 Neodontobutis hainanensis | reverse complement strand
GTAATTACCAGTGTTACAGCCACTGGAGGCAAGGTGGGTTAAGTGTCTTGCCCAAGGACACAACGACAGCAGGAACTGTGGGGAGAGTTAGAACTGAACCGTCTACCTTCTGGTTGAAGGACAACTGCTCTACCCACTGAGCTACTGCCGCCAGCTAATTAACAATTGTGATACTTGCTTGTTGTGTTTTGAAACACTGTTATGTTTAGAGGTATGAAGGAATGGAATAAACTACCAACGCATATTATACTTACTAACAATGACAATAAATTTAAATTATATGTAAAACAACATCTATTAAAATACTACATCTGACATAGATTTATTTATTTTCGTGTGTGAACATGAGTAGGTATATATATATAGGCGTATGTGAATGAATATGTTTTTATGTGTGTATATTTCATGCCTGTACTTTGATATGTGTATATATATATATATATATATATATATATATATATATATATATATATATATATATATATATATATATATTATATGTATGTGTATGTGTGTATGTGTATTTATCTTTTCTATTTTATTTTTTGTTGTATTTTCAACGATTTATTTTTTCTTTTTGTTAATGTATACATTTTTCAGGAATAGCTGTAGCATGGCTGTATCATTTTCAATAAAAACTATAAAACTATAAACTGATTCTCTTTCACTGGCTCACTGGCTCACTGGCTATGAGAATATTCTTCTCTTTATATTTTCTCTTAATAGGTCTTAATAGGTCCACAGAGGCCTATTATGTTCCTGGCTTACATCACATTGTAACAGTCAAGCTGGATAAAGGATGTGCTTCAGGCTGCTTAGAGAAATACAGTATTTAGCAATTAGTCCTTTTGACTGTGAGTCTCTAACAATAAATGAACCAAGTGACCAACCAAAGCTTAGGAACTGAATAGTTGTCTTTAAGAGACCAAGAGAAGGAGGAAGTGCAAAACACAAAACAGTAGAAGAAAAATCTTCCCAGACAAGTGTATGTGTATGGTTTTGCTTGCCTGCACCTCTAAACAGATTTGCTGGGGTCAGGCAGGGAGGTGAGGAATAGTTGTCGACACACAAAGACTTTGTGTCACCTGGAGGAAGGCTGCATGCCAAAACTCGTATGTGATGCAGACAAAAGACAAGGCTGACAACACCGACAGCAAAAGACCCTCTGTAGCACAAAGGCAACTCCTAGTGGGCCTCTGCACAAGGATGTGATTAACTTAAAGCACAAACAAACAGTCTATTTACGGTTTTATTGTGGATGCCGTTACATACATTACATTGCAGTTAACACCAATGGTATGTCAATAAAAATGCCTCTGTTGAGGAACGGAAAATCTTTGTTAACTTTGTGCAGATTTGAGGATAAATAACTTAAGGCCAAGGGGCAACTAACACAAAGTAAGCTCTAAGCTCCAGGAGAACACAGCAAGATCTCCCTGACTTTGTGTCCCCTCTCCCACCTTGCTGCCTTTGTTGAAATTCAATAATGGTCTTAAAGTCAGGAAGTAAGGTTTCAGATCTAATGTAATTTACTGCATCCCGGTAAAGACAGAAATGTGAGGGAGAGAGCCATTCAAACACCAGGGAACGATATGGAAAGAGCACATAATATAAAGGAAAGCCCTGCTGGACATGGAGCAGATGTGAGGACCATAGAGGACAGGTTATTAGCGAGATGAGAGGGGCTTGAAGAGGATGTTAAAATAAGCAGGTGCTAAAGGTTTCGGCCACTAGGTGAGAGCGTTTAGTGTTGAACACGAACGAGGCTTGAGCTGGAGGGCACAGAAGGGGAAAGCAGATGGGGTGAGTGCACTTTCAGGGTGTCAGCTCGGCAGCAGTATGAGAGCTAGCCTATAGCAAACTTACTCTAGAGCTATAACCCCACCCCCCGGCCCTTGCCCTTGTCCTCCTCTCCATCAGTGTGAGGAAAGCCTCCTGGTGAGCAGGCAATACGTTTCCCATGAGCTCAAACATATGGCCCATTAACCCGCCTTCGTAATGTATTTTACTTTGCTGAGCGGAAACTTTAGGAAACCAAAATAATATTTGGTAAATGGCAGAAATAACAGTTTAGTGACAGTGATGGTGATTGAGAATGAAAGAAAAAGGAGGTGGTTTGCTCACAGTTGTTAAAGTTTTGGAGCAGACAGGAGACACACTGACACAGAAACTAAGCCTTGAGGAGCAATCAGTAAAGCAATAACTAAAATATATTTTGGACACTTTAAGAAAGGAAAACATATGAAACTACTTTATTGTTGGGATGTGATGGGTCTTGTCCAAAATACTCATCATGTCCCACTGAGACAAGAGCAGATAATTAAAAACTCCATGTCCCCTCCGTGGGGATAATATGTAATCAAAGTGATGACCAAAGCCAGTGTTCCAGTAAGTAGCGTTAATCTTACAAAAATGTAAAGAGGCTCCTGGAGGATAGTGGGAGTGACCGGTAGAAAAAGGATGCTCAGAAAGGAGATGAAGAGGGGACAGGATCCAGGCAGACCTTAAAGCTCAAGTGTAAAATGAATGAAGTAAAACCCCTTCGACCTAAGTCATATATTTATATGGTCTAAAACAGGGGTGTCAAATTCTCCAAGAAACATTTTTTTTGTGGATTTAATGAGGAGAATGAAACCTGAAAGAAACCTGTGTGTTTGGTGTGACAGCAAAACTAATAAAAATAATGTTTTGGTGGATGCGTTTGGCCACAACTGCACTTGAACTTCACTTTTTACATGTAGAGTAACATTTATACATGCAAAATCACAATGACCCATGAACATCTTTGAAGGTGTCTTTGAAGGTGGGTTGTGTTTTTTCACTACTGTGCTAGAGTGAGGCCTTGTAACATACTGAACCTTTTAAATTCAATACATTTCCCTTGTTTCCCTCAGATATGGCTGTTGATCCCTGGTTTTAGATGAAGTTAATTGATTTTATTTGTGTTATGTGCATTGTTTGGTCATTAATGCTGTATTATGTTTAGTTCCATAACTTTGTCTGTCACTTAAACAAGATAAAAAAGTATTTTACTCGGTTGCTCTAAAAAACAAAAAAGAGAGATGTATTGTTAGCAGGTTTGAGAAAACATCAACTGTTTTTTATTCATAGCTGAGGGGTTAGAGATGCAACAGTGAAAGTGAGAGCACTGACAGTTTCATGTAATTGCTAGTAAAATAGAGTTGTTATTATTTATTATGCTATTATTTTTCTGATCTGGCCCACCTGAGATCAAACTGGGCTCTGAACTTAAGGAGTTGGATTCTATTTTACACATTTTCCAAATAACTGCCAAAATACAACGTGCAGTAATTTAACTTACCAAAGACAAATGTCTGTGTTAAGGCCAAACAACTTTTTTTAACTTTGTCATTTCTGGTTGAATATCTTTTAAATCAGTGCAGTGTTGTTCCTGGCTCACACACTTCTCTCACACACAGTGAGCTCTGTACAGTCAGGAGGCCCATGGACTGTGTTTTGTCTAAGTGGCCTTAAAGCCCGGAGCTGGCGTGTCTTATCAGCCTCCTCTTGTCCCATTGCCCCTGGCAACACATCCCACCTGGAGCGGCGCCAGCACCCCATTATAGAGATCAAAGCTGAGTAAAGTGGATAGAGCACTGTCTGTCTTTATGACCTGTGTGAACTGTTTACATTGAAGACATTTATGCTTTTTAATCTTGCTCTAAAAGTATTGACGATGAAAAATTAGTGACGATATAAATTGTGGTGTCACACTGAAAGGAAAAAAACTGTGCCAAGAAAACACAAATAGTGACTTATTCTGGAAGCATACCAATAAATCATGTCACCTTTAATACTAAACATCAGCAGCTGATGATTGAAAAAGAAAATAAAAAAACTGGGCAGGATTTTATTTCAGCAAGGTGTGGTACAAGTAACCTCTGAAGAGACTTGTCTTATTTGTGTTTAAAGCAATGCCATTACTTTGAAAAAAATAAGCGAAAGAGTATTTGGTTAGCCACAGAAAAGGTAGAAATACCAATCACCTTATCACATTTGTAGTCAAGCTTGGCGTTAATATGAAAAGTATCAAAAGCTTTGAATAAATATTTAAAAGTTTATTTAGTTTGTCTAGTTAGTTTGACTTGACAGTTATAGCTTCTTGGAGCCAACCCTCATTTCATCCTCCTTGTCCACTATCTTCTACTGTCTAGTCTAACAGTAATCATTGCTTCAATCTTTTTTGTATGAGATTACTAGTTTAGGTTTTAAATTGTAAAGACGTGCAGACAGCTTGAGCAACAGTAGAACTATTATCAGTGATAGAATACATATGGCCATTGGGCCTCCCACGCCGTCATCCTAATGCTTTTCAAAAGAAATGATTTTGTTATTAGTCTAATCACTTGTGACTGTCAGCACTTCACTTAGCAGCCCAAACGTCCTAAGAAAAAGTTATGTTTATAAAGCCAGAAAGCCCTACTCACACTGCCACCTCACTCACCCTCATACTGTATGTTTGGTTACACCGACCACAAAAATATCACACGTGTTTGCATAAGTTGTAAATATGAAAGACAAATAATGTAGCAATGACAGTCATCTAGAACAACATCCAAAACTGGGACGATGGCGTGCTAATACAAACAGAGAGCTTGTGTAACTCCCCACGTGTCTCCATGCTTGATTTGCAGTATTCCTATGAACAGTAGCAAAAGCGTAACTTTGTCTTGGATGCGTTCCCTCTCTTTTTGCTGGAAGCGGAAAGAGGAAGTTGTCTGAAAGGTGGCCAAAATGAATATATAAAAGAATTGTCCAAAAATAATCCCATTACTGTAAGGTTTAATATAGTAAAATAAATTGGGAATGACTTGCTCGCCTTGAAATAACAACATCGCAACAGTGAAAGTTAGCCTTCTGTAACAACTTTTATTTTCATTACATTTTCAAAGTCAACATGCCCGAACGACAAATAAATGTGTAAGTATTATTTTTGTGACAGCTGGGTAATTTGACTCATTTTCCCAAGATGCTGTCCAATAATATGTACCACCCATGTAACTTTTGCACATAACTTACCTCACGTTTTAAGCATTATAACACATTTTATTTACATGGAACAATAAATGTCTGTGTATTAGAGCCAATAAACTCTCCGAAACATGAGGCAGGTACGCCTGGTAGTGTTTTTGTTATGCAAATGTCAGCTCTAACTATAGTTGAATGATTCCATACACTTTCCATTTAGCACGCCACTGCCAATTTGGAGACCAACCAAAATAAAAACAAATGACTTTCTCATCCTCCAACTTGTGCATTTGCTTCTCTAAATGAGAATGGATAGCTCTGGCTGGCCTCTGTCTGGAACAAGTACTTTAACACTAATTGTCATCTAAACTAGATGTGTGAAAATTGAACTTAATGTACCGAAGCATCCTCTTTTAGACTTTCCATTCTAGAGCTTCACAGGTGCACTTCAGTTTGTGTGGGAGAGGAATGTGCAGATGTATTGTGTATTCTGCAGTATCAACAAACACCAATGAGAATGTGACGTCTATACGGAGGAGGACTGTCAGCTGACATAGAAAAAAGTTTCAAATGAGACACATGTACACTATCTGGAGTAAATCATTAAAATCAAATAAAAATTAAATCAAATTAAAAATAAAATAGTTAAACATGAATTTGAACTGCATTCAAAGTGTCCATACAGTTCCTCTCCTTGAAGTTAGCAAGACATCCAGGTTTACTAAAACAACCATGATTACAAAGCTGTGCAATGCCGTAGCGCACAGCATCACTACTGGTCCAAATCCCGGCCGACTCGAACATCCTCAGCCACCTCTGTCCTTTCTGTGAGTAGTCTGCATGTCCTCCCCGTGTTACTGTGGGTTCTCTCCGGGTACTCCAGCTTCCTCCTACAGTTCAAAGACATGTATTTATAGGTTAACTGGCAACTCCCTAGTAACTGAAGCCACTTTTTGAGTCTCTGTTGCTCAAGAGCATTTTATCAAAGATAATACTGTACGTGTACCAATATTGTTTTTTTGTTTTTTTTTTGCAAAATGTGAAATCTTTTATACCACTGTGCACTGAGAGTTGTTGATAAATTCTGAGTTTGTTTGGCCCAGGATCTAAAGACTATAACTTGTGAACCTCCCGTCACTGGGGACCATAAAGAGGCGTTCAAAGGCGTTCTCCTGTTTCAGGAGGCTGCAGGAGGCACTATCATTCATGGTTTATAAACTGTGGGAGGGGGAATTTATCCAGAGCAACAAACCTAAACACACAGCAAGTTCAGAAGTGCAAATACAATTGTACTTTGTGTTCCTTTTCAGAATCCCATTCTCAGACAGCAGCTTGAAAATATCCAGGAATTAAAGCAGAAAAAGTTATCATGTTAGTCAAATTTGATGAGTTTCCATGGTGAACTCCCAAATCAGGTCTCTCCAGGTGCAAATACTTGAGTCTGCTGAACGTAAGTTTGCTGGAAAACACTCGGGAAAGCCAATTCTACACCCACAAGTCAGCCTTGTCATCATCCTTCTCAAGTACCAAAATGGCTCCATACTCACTGTAACCACACAACTTCATAGTAAGTTTAGGATATTGATAGACAAAACAAATACACCGCATTTTAAAATGAAAAATATGCCTTAGTGTCTGTCTTCCATAGGACAGAGTTTTCTGCTCAAGCTGTAAACTTGGAAAATGAATTTTATATGCTGAAGCCATAGCTTGTACAAATTTCTATTTGTAAACTCTGTGTGTCAAACCAAGTGTCAAAAAGCCAACAATAAGCATTTTTGGCTAAAACATAATTTTCTAAACCTTTTTAACCACAAGCAATTTGTTGCAGCTAACAATACTTCCCTAACATGCCTAAAATAATGATGTAGAATGCAAATTTGCTAGTTCCTTTATATTTACATACATACAGTATATCTTAAAGAAGAGACGGTCAAATTTGACATTGATATTTAACACTGAACAGACTCTCTAAAGTTTGTGTGTGGCCTCTGTGGACAAAATTCCCTTTACCCTCACTCTCAAATCCAAGATCAATCTAATAATGCTAAAAAACTTACCATGACCACATTTTCCACAGTGTCTTGGATTATCCTTCATGATCTGCATTCATCCGGAGAAGCTGGGAAATGTTACATGATATTTTTGTGTAAAGTGTAAAGTGTTTTTATGTGTGGGAAGCTGTGCTGGGCCAATGGGGTTAGGTCCCCTTTCAAGGGCAACTTATTGGTAGTTTTTTAAAAAATGTGCATCTTGTTAAAACACTACACTAAAAAAATCCAGCTAGAGGGCTGTAACCTTCAGTTTTTTCCTCTAAAGTAAATGACATGAACTCTGTAGAACACTGTCCTACAGAGTTCATATCATATCATGTAAATGAGAAGCGCTGAACATTAGACACAAAACATGATCCAATCATTTACAAAAAGCAGTAGGTCAGAATAAAGGAGGTTGTAGTAAAGAAATTGCACTCACAGCCAGCCCTTGTCTAATTTACTGACAGAGGGCCATAAGTTCAAGTTGCTATGTTTTTGTTGAACCTATTGATCTCGGGAGAAAATACTTCTCTTGCCTTCAGGATCCAATTAAAAAGGAATAGCCATTAGACGCTTTAGTCACTAAAGTCATTCTGTTCCTGACGTCTTTAGGTGAAATAATTTTAGATCAGCTCAAAGACACGAGTGAATTTCTTAGCGTCTGGTCCTCAACGGGAAAGAGTTCTTACCTGCTTTGTGCTTTAGCCTTGGTGTTCTGGCTTTGAGGCCGAGGACAGAGGTGTAAACAGTTCATGTGCTGATGGGATGGTTCCTTCATCCAGATGGAGTCTGCTGGTGTAAATGTCCTCCAGGGACGAGAGCAGACAATTTACCGCATTTAAATAGACCTGAATAACCTGTATATCAACTAGGGTGACCACCTGCTACTAAGCCCAATGGGGAACAAGGGGTATGTTTCTGAGGGACAACGTGGGACACTGCCTGGCACGGCGGTGCCCCCACCCCACAGGCAGACTCACTGATAGTGGTTTACCCATTTCTAGCACATATCACGTTACATGGTATCTTAATAATGCCCTATTACCCTAAACATGTATAATTGCTGATGTATGCTCATGAATAGGCCAACCAATGTGTATTTTGAACATAATATTTTGAACATTCAATAAATTGACAGATGCACTTCCACTTACAATTTACTTTTATTTTTTCATTACAATTTATTCACTTTAAATAAATTATAACATAAAATTATATGATTAACAGGACTTGTAGTTGCTCAACCCCACAGGAACAGTTTAAAAAAAAAAGTCTTAACTCACAACTCCAGAGGTTCACGGAACGAGAAGGAAGGATGGTGAACTTGCAAGGCAGGTGCAGGGGAAAAAAAGCAGTTCAACTGAGGAGTGGGTGTGGAAACAGCGTGATGAACTGTCAAGTAATGTTCAATTGGCTGCCTGGGGCTCGATGGTATAGAGCAGCGGTCCCCAACCTTTTATGTGCCACGGACCAGTTCAATGTCAGACAATATTTTCACGGACCGGCCTTTAATGTGTGGCGGATAAATACACAAAATAAAATGATACAAGCTATAAGAACTGTAATATTTTCTAAATATATTAATAAACGTGCAGTTTATTAAGCAGTTTTGAAGGCTTCATTGCCTCATTCACCTGACTAAAAATTTATATTTTAAGTAGGACTCTTGGTATTTTCTGTTTGTCTTGGAAGTCGTATGCTCTTCTTCTGTCTCCTCACTGGGTCTTTTCCCAGACAAACTTTGCAAAGACGTTAGTTTTTTTCTCATTTTGCTAACGTTAGCTTTGGGGTTTAGGTTAATTTTAGCGGCTACGTATTACGTGACCGCGACAAATGTAATAGAGGGAATCCGGTCATTTTTCAAAATCAAACATCGTTCAGGCTGAGATAATAAATAAAACGGAACTAATTTAAGTTTATTCTTTCTCTGCGGCCCGGTACCAAATGACCCACGGACCGATACTGGTACACTGGTTCAAAAGCTGTGCGCGCACGCGCTACGCGGGACGGGTGGTCACCCTAATATCAACACTTCAGTGACAGATAAGTATCAGAGTCCTGGAGTCCCGGGGTCCCACTCAAGTCACTGGAGTCATTTTTGGGACTCGACTTGGACTCAGAGCTTTTCAGTGGTTTTAACTTGTTTATATTCAAATATTGCGAATGTACACCATCTCCATAGCAACAGTTGCACACGTGGGCGGGGCCCGGGTATTCTACTGTCATCATACGTCACCACCTCTAACAGAATTTCTTTCGAGTGGAACCCAAGAACAGAGTTTAGTCATTTCATTTCAGTCGATACAGACAGAGGCAGTAGCATACCTGAGGAGCTCTTGGAAATCTGATATTATTCAGAAGATAAAAGGTATTATTATTAGATATATATTATTAGAACATAGAGACAAAGATGGGAAGAAAAAAAAATTTTTGGAGGAAAAAAAGCAAAACTGGTTCACAGTTTACATTCATTAATAGCGCACATTTCACTGTCGACCCTCACAGTGGCAGAGATAATGTAGGTACAAGCGGCGAAAGCAATAGTAGCGTTATTTTACCGCAAAGTCTTCCCCCGGTACAGGAAGTGGCAGTGGAAGCAAGTGAAGAAAGTCTCGCTGTGCAGACGCAGACAGAGGACTTTCTCACTGCAATTATAACACGCCTTGAGAAAAAATATGATGAAAAGCTGCGTGAAGTCGAAAACATCAACAAATCTCAGGATGAGAAGATAATTCGACTTGAAAAGAGTCTGCTTGAACACCAGACCATAATAAAATCACAGGCTGAGACAATAAACCAGTCTGAAAGTACACGGAACGAACTGGAAAAGCACGTAAGTGACCAGGACGACATTATTCTAATCCAGAGCGGGACGATAGTGCAGCTCGAGCAAAGCGTGGAAAAACTAATGAACGACTTTCAAGCTCACAATCAAACTATACTGCAGCAAAATAATAATCTGCGTGAACATGAGCGCCTTGTCAAAAACCAAGACAAATTGAGCAATGAGTTATTCAAAGTTGAAAATATGTTGATGAATCTAAATGAGAAAGTTGAAAAACATAGTAACAATATAGATTCAAATAGGAAACAAATTGGCTTGTTGATCACCGGTGTAGACTTACAACAGGACGTGATTAAGGATAGCATTATTACCTGTGAAAACATGTCTGTGCAATGGGAGCATCAAAAGAAAATGGAAAACCAAATTCTGTCAATCAATGAAAGGATGGCTCAGATTGAAAGTGGTCAGGGAAATCTTAAAATCAATTTCCAAGTGCTAGCAAGTAAACATAACAAACGTATGTGTGAACAGGAAAGTAAAATTAGGGAGAGTGCAAATGAGTTTCATAAGGGTCTGGTAGATGTGAAAAAGTCTGTTAAAGACCTAAAAGTGACATTTAATAATCACCAAAAAAATGTTATGTTTGCAGATCAAAAATGTAAGTTTGGAAATCCTCAGAGCGAAAATCGTAAAGATTTAACTGAACTGAAAAAGGATGATGCCAAACCGTCTACATCAGAGAAGACGCGCAAACTCTTCAATTTTAGCCAATGGGGAAAACCGAAACGTTGCCCACCTGTGACATTAGATAACAACGAAAATAGGGTTAAATTTGTAGAGCCAACATGTCAGTTTGTAAATCCTCAGAGTGAAAATCGTAAAGATCTAACTGAACTCACAAAGGATGATGCCAAACCGTCTACATCAGAGGAGACGCGCAAACTCCTCCAATTTAGCCAATGGGAAAAACAGAAACGCTGCCCACCTGTGACATTAGATAACAACGAAAATAGAGTTAAATTTGTAGAGCCAACATGTCAGTTTGTAAATCCTCAGAGTGAAAATCGTAAAGATCTAACTGAACTCACAAAGGATGATGCCAAACCGTCTACATCAGAGGAGACGCGCAAACTCCTCAAATTTAGCCAATGGGAAAAACGGAAACGCTGCCCACCTGTGACATTAGATAACAACGAAAATAGAGTTAAATTTGTAGAGCCAACATGTCAGTTTGTAAATCCTCAGAGTGAAAATCGTAAAGATCTAACTGAACTCACAAAGGATGATGCCAAACCGTCTACATCAGAGGAGACGCGCAAACTCCTCAAATTTAGCCAATGGGAAAAACGGAAACGCTGCCCATCTGTGACATTAGATAACAATGAAAATAGGGTTAAATTTGTAGAGCCAACATGTCAGTTTGTAAATCCTCAGAGTGAAAATCGTAAAGATCTAACTGAACTCACAAAGGATGATGCCAAACCGTCTACATCAGAGGAGACGCGCAAACTCCTCAAATTTAGCCAATGGGAAAAACGGAAACGCTGCCCATCTGTGACATTAGATAACAATGAAAATAGGGTTAAATTTGTAGAGCCAACATGTCAGTTTGTAAATCCTCAGAGTGAAAATCGTAAAGATCTAACTGAACTCACAAAGGATGATGCCAAACCGTCTACATCAGAGGAGACGCGCAAACTCCTCAAATTTAGCCAATGGGAAAAACGGAAACGCTGCCCACCTGTGACATTAGATAACAACAAAAATATTGTTAAATTTGTAGAGCCAACATGTCCGTTTGAAAATCCTCAGAGTGAAAGTTGTGAATATCTAACTGATTTCACAAAGCATGATGCCAAACCGTCTACATCACAGGAGACGTGCAAACTCCTCAAATTTAGCCAATGGGAAAAACGGAAATGCTGCCCACATGTGACATTAGATAACAACAAAAATAGGGTTAAATTTGTAGAGCCAACATGTCCGTTTGAAAATCCTCAGAGTGAAAGTTGTGAAGGTCTAACTAAACTCACAACGCGTGATGCAAAAGCGTCTACATCACAGGAGACGCGCAAACTCCCCAAAATGAGCCGATGGGAAAAACTGAAACGTTGCTTCACACCAAAAAAGAGAAAAGAAACAACAGAGGTAACCGAGGTAGAAGTAGATGTTACTGTGAAACCGTCTGATCTCCCTCCAACACTTCAAGAAAAAGGACAAGAAAAGTGAACAAAAATTTAGGTAAACATCAATGTAGGCATCAGGACATAGTTTAAGGACATCAGCTTTTATCTGAAGGTTTAGTAAACCTGTCTAGGACCTGAGTTTATTTTCCTGAAGATGAGTGGTTCTTCCAACGATTTCAGACGAAAGTCTAAAATTTAGTCTTTAGTCGGAAATCGTCTAAGGACGTTAAAGCGTTGGGGTTTGATGAAGTATGGCCCTGTAATTGTAGATAAATGTGTGGTAGTTATGGTTCATGAGAGTATCTTCTCAGCTGAACTCGAGCCGCTGCGGAAAGACTGTGACGGTGAGTGCTCGGTTGAAAGGACACACAGATCAGAACCAGTGTTACTGCATCCACAAAAAACACTACAGACACACTTCAGGAAGTTACTTAGTAAGTGTGTTAGCTCCAACTAACACTCATATCTAAAAGGCTTATATACTTATACCCTTGTTCAAGTCACTGTCTCTGACTCAACACATGGACTAAATCTGCTCCGCGTCATGTTCAGTGGCTCTGTTTCTTGCAGTTATTTCACATGTTGGTATTTTTATACATGTTTAACTGATAATCAACCACTGTCGCTGAGCAGTAATGCTTACCGTAACAACAGACCTCTCAGTTTAGTTCAATTCAGTTTTATTTATGCAGCCCAACATCACAACACAGCTGCCTCAAAAAGCTTCACATACAGTTAAAGACATCCACTGTCCTTTCACCCATGATGTATAAATAAAATAAAAAAAATGCATCGCTTTTCATGATCCATTCTTTAACAGTATTTAATTTTGGAAGTCCTTTGCTTTGCCAGACTTTGCTAAACCATCCCAAAGTTTTCTTTCTCAGGTTGAGCAACATTTAGCCAATCGTCAATCAGTGCATAAGGCTCACAAGTTAACGTTATTCTGCTCTCATAGCGTTATATAAACAAAATGTCATCGCTCTATCACATCTCCCCAAAATCAGCAATCGAGTGACCTGAGCCTGCCACTGGGAGCCAGCAAGCAGGGGAGTGTGGCGTGAGTGGGAGAAGGAGGAGAAGAATGTGGGATGGCGTGGGCCAGTTCAGTAGTCATGCTTACTTTACTCTGCAGGTTAATTACCGTACTGACAGACTGATTACACAGAGTGACAGAGGAGAGGGTCACTGCTAACACTCTTTAACCTTCAAACACACTCTTTATGGACTGGATAGAAGTGAAAGAAACACTGCAAATGGGAATTGGAGATCATATCTGGTTTGTTTTTGTCTAAGTTAAGCATAATAAATAATAATAAAAAAAGATCACATTAGTGAGTAGATTTCTATAAATGTGCCCTGTTCTTTGTGTAAGCTGGACACCTGGAGTTTCAATTGAGTCTTCAGGGTGTCGGGATTTGTATACTTTACAGTTTAGGGGTCGCCGCAAAGGTCGCCATGTTACTGCAGTTAGAAAACAAACATACATATCCACAGGCAGTTCTGACTTCCGTAGCCTAGAAAAGTACATTTTAAGTAAAAATCACAAAAATAAATAAATTAGCTGCATTTGCATCAACTACAAATAAGATAAATGTTTTGTGGCAATAGAGGCCAGCCTGAGTAAAATATATACATTTTTTTTTGGATTAACTCAATTTTATGGAACCACTGTTTATGGTTGACATTGACTCATATAGACAATATAGATATACTGTAGATGCCTGACACTTTAAAACAGAATAAACATTGTTAAATAAAACTGTGGTGACTTTAGGTATTAAACCCAACACAGACGCAACTGTTGACAGTACTTTCAACACAGCTGCTTTTATTTGGTTTTAAGCCTCATTTGCTAAACAAAAGACAGAGTGAGACTAGTGCACAGCATCAAAAATAGAAATGCATGTAGGCACTTAACGTATCGTATATTACCAGACAGAGCTTAACATGCAGGGACCCTGGCCTTAGCAACCTCTCTGACCTCTGTCTGCAAACATCACAGACATTCAGAGTAGCGAGGCGAGGGATGAGCCAACAGACCAAGAAGAAAGTGAATGAACATTTTTGGTCTTCATCTGCAGTGGATCAAAGCTCGCCTCTGCTATAGAAGCTGTCTCATATGGTGGATTAACAGGCAAGAAATGAAGCCTCACCGTTTCCCACCCAAGCACTGGTCTCAAGCCAGCACAGGAGGGTAGCACAAGCACACTGACACCACTTTTGGAAATAGTATTTTTGAAAGCGTGTTGGATTATGATATCGCGCACACAGACACACGCCGTACTCTGGTCCTATGATTGGCTGGTGCATTGAGGGAAACCCTCTTTGAACTAAGTTGAACTTTCCTGTCTGTCAGGCAGATTGCTCAGAAGATAAAAGATAACTCACTGAAGAGGTGAACAAGTACACAGTGGTTGTTTGTCCCTGTAAAGCAGGGGTCCTCAATTAAAATCAGACGAGGTCCACTTAGTTAACTTTCCTGAAGAGAGGGGTCCGGAAAATTTAAATAAAAGGATATGTGTTTGAATATATTTCTTTAAAGTAAAGTCTCATTTATTCCACACCTACAGCCTCTTAAACAATATGGAGATGAATGTAGATAATCCACTGTTTTCTGTATTTTATCCTTTGTTTCCATGTTTAGCTTTTCCCAAACACATCTCACAGACAACAGGTAAAAAAAAAAACAAATCAAAAGAGGCTAAAGCTAAAGCTCAGGACCTGGTGGTTTATTGACAATAGCCTGGAATTCTGCATATAAGTCCTAATACTCCTTTATACATGTGTGAGAACATTTTAAATACAAAATAATCTAATCAAACCAAAACATTTTTGTTAAATAAATATGACAAAGATGCAGTGATAATTGGTCTCTGTGTATTGTCATTCCTCTGAAAACAACAGGAACAAGGAAAAATGCACTGAGCATTTCTTTAGCATTAGCTGTTGCTAAAAAATAACTGTTACTGTTAATTATTAGCAACAGGTAATGCTAACACAACTTAAGGAAGACTTAACCTGTGTCACTCATCTCCAAACCCTCCTCTCACACCTTTTCTGTTTTTAATCTCCCAAATGAACATGTGTTGGGTTCAAATGAACGCAAATAGCGTGAGCTAATTCCTCACGATGTTTGTAAATGAGGTCAAATATGCGACAAACGAGTCAAGTCCCTAAATTACAATACAATAAAGAAGTTGACAGACAAATGTACAACTCACCACATTATTAGACGTCCTCACTTTCCTCTGAGTCTTTTTAATCCTGACATGAAAACTGCACAGTCCTGGTTCAGTTCTGGATTGATTCTCTGATTATCACAGCAGCCGGGACAAGAGGAAAAGGAGCTGTAGGAGCTGTATTTTCTGATTGAAACAAACAATCCCTCTCCGTCCATAACGTCAGTGAATCTTCGTTATTTTTTTGTCAAGGCTCAACTTTTAGATTTTAGTCGTTTCTAACACATTATCGGGCTACGCTAAACATGTTGAAATTTCCCGCTGCTCTGTCTGTAACTATAGTAACCTGAGGACCCGCGCGTGTAGACATAGCTGTCCTAGGAGTGCCGGTTCAAAAAAAGGTTTTACTTGTAATTATGAATACTGTCTTGCGGTCCAGATCAAAGCCTCTCGGGGTCCGGATCCGGACCGCGATCCGCCTATTAGTGACCTCTGCTGTAAAGAATCTGTGGGCCTTTAGTGCACACTGGGATCGTTTCCAAATTCAAGGAAAAGTCCTTCCTGGGTGCTCTGTATAAGTCGACAAATAGAATTAAAGGTCACCCAAGAGCTTATGCATTTCCTGTAGAAGATGATGGAAGGATTAACAGTACACTTTATCCCTGTGTGTCTATTCATACATGCAGCAGAACAATGTCTGTATGACATGTGTTAAAACATCTCAAGAGAAAGACTGGGTGGTTTCACCAAAGGAAGGTGTAAGGGAAAAGCAAATTATGTAGTGATTTGATGATGAGTCCTTTTTGACACCACAAAATATCCACAAAAATGTCCACCAGATTCTTTTAGAGAAAGTTGTTCCTTCAGGTTGCTGCTTTGTGATTTTATAGACCCTGAACTAAAAGGTTTCCTTCATACTAACTTTGGTAAGGAATGAATTCAAGTGAAAAAGCTCACCTTTACTCTTATTGTGATCTGAACACTTTTGGACTGAACACTGTATTCATGTCTATATTAGGTTATCATATTTGATACGGCACCAAAATAGCCTCAGCTGTTGCACCTAGCCAGCACCCTCACTTTGCAGGTGACTCCTATCAACACCCCAATACACACTGTTTCCACACCCTGTGTATTTGTGTGTACAGTGTGTCCCTTTGAATCATGAGGGAGAGGAATAGCAGATAGATACCAGAAGAAGTTTTCAGAATTACTATTCTTTCTATGCCCCTTGTTTGTATTGTACATCTGCCAAAGATTTCATGGTTACAAGTTTTAACCTAGTCAGGCTATGACAAGCACGCCAGTGGGCTTCAAGTTTATAATAAACACTCCCCACCATGGGACACACCTGGATTAGGTCCTAAATTGGGACAATATAGCTCTCCATGTACAGAGTTTGGCTGTATGTGCAGTAAATGTAATGAGGTGGTTGTATCTGCAGATACATTTATTAGAGGAACATGCTATTTGGTCACATAGGGCAGAATGGGGTTGTTAGATTTTATCAGCATAGAGCCCAGATGGTTTTCCATTTATGGGACTGTGACTGCTCCAAGTGTGTCATGTTGTTCTTTTAACACAACACTCACTCCCAGCATAATTGCTTTCTGTCTGCTCTGTATGACCTTTTATTCAGCTAAGCTTGTTTCTAATTTACACAACTGTCTGAACCCGCCTTCTCCCTTCCTCCCAGTTTTGTTAGTGTGACATACATTTGCTGATGATAATAAATATTGTGACATGTTCCATAAACTTGATTATTGTCGTTGCCAATGAGTTTTTGAAACATAATTACCTGCTTGACTAATGCTGCTTTACTTATGTGCCTATACATTTCATTTAAAACCAGCCTGTTTTGGATCTAGCTTTGTCATGAAAACAAACTGATTTGAGCAAACAAACTCCAGATCGAAGGCAGCAAACAGACCGTGTGTGTAACCCCAGCAGTTACCAGGCTTGTAGTTGTCCCGCCTTTCTTTGTGAAGTG
This sequence comes from Neodontobutis hainanensis, assembly GCA_024349245.1. Taxonomy (NCBI): domain Eukaryota; kingdom Metazoa; phylum Chordata; class Actinopteri; order Gobiiformes; family Odontobutidae; genus Neodontobutis; species Neodontobutis hainanensis. The sequence goes on along the minus strand of JALDNG010003404.1, from coordinate 9,655 downwards.
ACAAGCAAGCGGCTGACATGTTTGGAGCCATTTCCTTTTTGTATACAAACAACGTCCCACTGTCATCACGCCATCCTTCAAATTCCAAAGGGCCCCGCTCTTAAGAGTTTGGTCGCAGCAATGGCCTCCAGTCAGACCCCAGTATTTCTCCTGGAAACATTTAGTTAATGCAAGCTCACAGAGTTTCTACTGACCAGATTTCCTGTGTGCAGTCTGTGCAGAGAACTAATTCAAATTACCAGTGACACTTGATTTCCCTTTAATCACAATTTACTATAAATTTTGCAAACGGTCAAATGAATAGTTCCTGGTCTTTTTAAGTGGTTCTATAAGTTTCTTGTGAATAGTATTTGTCAGGCTGCCTCTGGTTTGAAGACGCAGACATGAGCAATAACACACAGTGACTAAACCATACTCCATGTGGAAAATATAAAATGAATTGAAACATATGAAGCTATTTTAACAGCTTTTTAAAAGTCTGATACATTGAGAATGATTTAGTGCACATATGAATAGTTCTGGGTTCTGGGGTTGTTAATATGTAGTATCTTGGGTATAACACTCAATTGTATTTTAGAAGAAGTAGTCACTCTGTCACCCTGTTACCTGTGTTAGTGTGTGTTAGAGAGACTTTTCTCACAGGTTATCACTCTTACAGCTGGCTTCTCTGCATCCCTGGCTGTAATTTAAGCCTCTCTGTGATGATAATGTATTTAACAGGTTCCCCTCTAAAGTGCACTCCAACCAGATGTGTGCACCAGCCTGGGGATACGCCGCGCACCTTTATGTCTTTATTTCGTCCACGGTGGTCTGTCATTGTGAGCCAGGTAAGACTTACCTGGAGGCCCTGGCCCTGCCTCTTTTCACTCTTTTATTACTTTTAACTTTCTCATGTGCCTCACCTGGGCCCACCCTGACTGTATGACAGGACTGCCTGACTCTGAAATGTCAACAATGTAGAAATTGAAGCTTAAAAGAAAAAAACATTTTGTTATTAAACATAAAACCAAGATCTTTCACAATTCTTGTTGTATTTAGTTCTGTCTCTAAAGAAATCATGCATGCACACAATACATGCACTGCATCTTGTGACCCTACATTTATTTTTAAATTGTCAAAGGGGAGTGTTTTTAACTTTTCAATGGGTTTAAGACATTTTTGTAGTTTTACTAAACTGTGATTAGTGCTAGATTAAAGTAAATTGAACCTTGTTGTTGTGATATATGCATACAATAACCAGAAAATTATCTTATCTTATCTTATCTTTGCCAGATGTGCAAAGCTTCTGAGAGACGTAAGGTTGGGAATAAAGTAGGTGCAGCAGTAAGATGGGGAATAATAATGCAGTGATGGGGGAAAATCCAATAAGGAACAGTGATGAGAACGAAGAGGAAAGAGATTGTCAGTGCCTCTGGGAGTGTGTCAGGAGAAAAGGGTAAAGGTGGAGTTCTCTGCTGTCTGGGTGGTGGGACCACAGGGACTGACAGACTTATTAGGACCAGCATCTGACAGGAAATAAATACAGCGTAGGCTGAATGGCCAAGAGGCAGACAGCCAGACACTGTCAAAATGTACAATAAACTGTGCCATATATGGATTAAGAAAACGCACACAGCTCAGACTGAAAGTAAATAGTTTGTGTGTATACAGAGACAGTAGCAGATTTGTGAGTTTGGTAATCCACGTGAATGGAAGTGGGGTTCAAGGTTATTATTTTGGTCATTGTCTTTTTACTTTTCATGGAAGTCCAATAGCAGAATCAATTTCAGTTTGATTAAGTGCCAATCATACGGAAGCCGAAAGCTGCCGTAGATCAATCACAACTTAATTTTCTGATTATCTCAAGAAAACAACTATTGTTTTCCTGAAATAATGAGAGAATTAAGCCGTTATCTTAGGAAAACGACAGAATTAACTCATTATAACGAGATAATGAGAGGGAGAAAAAAAAGTAATTGATGGTTGATATTGATGCTATGGCTGCTTATGACTTCCGTGCAATTATACCATGGTCTTGTTTGTTTTTTTAGTTTTTTTACACAAAGTTATTATACAAAATACTTCAGCAAGTAGCAATATTCTACTGGTTGTTAGCCCAACTGGTTAGCTACAACTTACTTTATAAGTTCCCTTGATGAGTTCAGTTTAGTTTAAAAAGAGCCTAAGACCAAATGTTCATGTGCACAGTTCTTCTCGGGATGGACCGGGATGTTCCATGTGGCTTATCCTCCATCGTGTTGTGTCTAACTGTGTTGCGATGTGTTGATTAACAGATGGAGTGGGAAGACAACTGGATACCTGGGACGCTCCGCCGGTTCAGGCTCATCCATCCTTTCTGTCATCTGCAGAAAGATATGTTAGGGCATAAGAATGAATGGCACGGAGTAGACTGGGCGGCCACTTTGAAGAGTCTTCGTCAGAGATATGTCACTGTCAAGAAATGTTTTTAGCCAAAACAGATTCAGGAGCCGTGAGCAACACAAACAAACAGTTGAAACACTCGATCACAAAAAAGGTACAGCATTCAAAGCATTTTTATCATTCTGGCCTTTCTTCAGTTGGTCTAGTGTAGCTCTGACCTCTAACTTTGTGTTAGCCAAAATGCAGTTTTTGTAGCTTTGTAGTCAACATTAGCCTTATAAGTTCTGGAGAAAACTCATTTAACTCATTTTACAAAAAATAAAAAAAATAAAATAAAAAATCAACCATTGGCAAAAAAACCTCACCTATTTAATCAACCTTTAGTAAAAAATAAAGGATTTGCTTTTACTGTCTGCATCCGCTAATGACAAAATCCTGTAGTTGCCTTGTTGTGGTTTCAGTGTCTCACAATGACTCTATAATAATGAAAGCTAATGACTGTAAATGCTTCCTGGCGAGTGGCTAAGAATATCAGTCATACAAGGTAATTTGAAATGCTTCCTGGCTAATACACCGAAGAAATCAAAGAGGGTTAGGATATAACAAACTTTTAGGATTGCAGTTTAGTGTGAGTTTTTAATGTTTTGCTTTGTGAGTCAGTTTTTTTTATCACAAATATTTGGATGACAAAATTGCTCAACTGTTTAGCTTTGACGTCCTTTACTGTTTGTTCAAGTCTAAGTCACTTCCAAACTCATGATTCTTTTCAAAACACTGTGTGTTTTCTCATAATAACAGTGCATCAAACTGAAACTTGACATTATTAGATGCATACATGATGCATAATTTAAACTGGAGGCATGACTAAGCATTTATAGCACAGTATGTTTGTGACAGAAGTCTTAGATTTGTAAAAGTCAAGAGGCCAATCACTCTGCAACAAGCGTGAAAAATATATTTCCCATTTTAATGTACAGACTAAATTACCCCTTTCTTATGCTTGAGTTAACATGTAATGTAAGACAGTGCTTAACAAAATACATAACAGCCAAAGGGAGCGTGTGTCCAATTACCAACATTATCGTCTGCTATCAGAAAAGTAAATACATTTTTTTCCTACATCCAAATATATATGACCACTATGTTTTTATGAAATAGAATATAATTTCATTTCCAGCACGGCCTCAGTCCAGAAAGGCTCGGAGCGGATCTCTGCTGGAATGTAAAGCTCACAGACCAGCACTAGCTGTAGGCTACTTGTTTTAATAACGCCATTATATCTTTATTTAGTGTAAATGACAAACAGGATTGAAGGTAATGTTTTTTGTCTTGTACATGGACTCCATATACTACGGACTCAGCCTAAACACCGTTTGATGAATTGATATATGTTATTGTGATTTTCATTATCCTGTAGTTCACAACTGGGATTAGACCATATGTTATGAATGAGTTAAGAAAATAATACCCATGTGTGATATAAAGATTAGCAGTAGAGTTGTCCCAGTTGGAAAACGCATGGACTTATGTAAACACATTACAAAGTATTTTGGACTTTATAGAACTTTAAGCCAATAATACCTGTTTAATTTCAATGTGTCTGAGAAAATGTATTTGAAGAAAAGCCCAATTTCACCAACAAACACTCCATTTGAAACAGTCTCCTGGGATTTTGTGTTTGATTGGTCGTTTTTGTGATTGCAATCTGGCTGACGTCCCAGGAATAATGTTGTGAGAGCAGTTCATGCAGTATATGGTCAGGTTAGAGGTTGTCAGCGTCTTGTACAACAACATTAGCGCTCAAATCCTCAGACTTTTTCAACAAAAACATTTTTATTACTGAGAAAGAGACAAATCAGTAGAGATGTAATTATATTTGTAACGTTTTGTAGGTTTTAAAGACTGTACAGTTTTACAAATTAATCAATGAAAACAGCTAAATCTTGAACATTAAACCTTGCTTTACTATGCACTGTCTATGCACTATAAGGAATTTATGAGACCACTGACTTTTCAATAGCAAGAGTGCTATTTGTTGTTTAATCCATTGCTATCAAGTGTCTGGCTATATCAATGACTGAGAATCATTACTTAAGAAAAAAATCAGTGACCAAAAATTCTATTAAAAAATCCCTCTTAAATTAGCATTTTGTTTGTGGTTACTAAAACCCTTTGATTAAAGCAGGAGTAAAAGTACCAGTACACAGTCTCCCTCCTATTTTGTTAAAGAAATGTTTTGCACATATTTGTCGTTAACCCAACAAAGATCATGCAAAAAGCCTTCTTTAAGTTGAAATGCAGTGGGAAATATTTTGACAGTGCATGAGTGTAATGCTGTTGGACTATCCTATTACTTGTGGCATGCAAACTCTATACCCCCTGTCAGTGAATGCTCTGTTGCCTGGGGCTAAGGCGATATTACTTCAGGGAAAAGAATCCCATTCAACATTGAGCTAATACACTGTGTGTCCTCAGAGACGGCTGTCTGGATGTAACCAGCAGCATTTATTGCCCCGAGCGCAAGAGTTTAACATGATTTTCTGGATGATGATAACGGTATGTCTTGCTTGTAAGTGTGGCCTATTGTGCTAAAGATATAGTATATCTGTTTCACATTACAGTGCCTCCCAAGGTTTACCTTGTAACTCATTCAAAGCTCCAGTAATCAGAGACACATTTGTGCTGTAGGGAAACGTTTTTCTTAACTTGAGACAGTTTATACTGTCAAATTGTATCAGCTACCTCTGAATTCAGTTCGATTAATTTAAAGATCCACAGAGGAAATCTAAACATTTATAATCATAAATATTTTCTAATTTCCCGAGGATCAGTAGATGAGCTTAGATCACATGGAACATCTACACAAATAACACGTAGATCTCTTCAATATAAAACAGGCAGAGAAGATTTCCTCAATCAGCCCAATGGAGAGTGTCTGTTCATTTTTAAATGCTTTTGTGCCACTTTAATTATTAGCATGTGGTAAAACTGCAAACTGTGATTAGTATAGGAAATAAAATGTATGATATGGGCTGCTTTTTTAAACCTTCAGTAGAAATACTATATATGTAAGTGATATGGCACTGAACTGTTTCTGATTTTAGAACTATTATTACTAAAGGATTTGGTTGATTTACAATTATTAAAAATAATGCACAAAGCAAGACACAGCCATGTTACCATGTACCTTTTTGTTGTCAATAGTGAAAGAAAATATGATTTCAAACAAGCTTTTGCTAGAACTACATTAAAGGTGTTACAGAGAATGCTTTGTTTTATAAATTTTTGCAATATTACTTGAAACTGCCTTAACCCAATGATAACAGACTATTGATTAGGTGCACTGAAACAAAAAAATATTGATATACATTATCTGTGGACAAGGTGGGGCCTTAAAAACCTCAGCCAATGGTTGGTGCAATCACTGCAGCAACCATTGGCCCTCTTGCTCAGTCACAATGTGTGTTACGTTACGTACGGGCGTTCCACTTGCTGCGCATGCAGAGACAGCTCCATCTAGATGTATTACTTTGAAAGTTATTAATTTTAAGCAACCATGCGAAGAACGAACAAAGTGAAATAAAAAATGTTATAAAAATGGAGAGTCCTCTTATGCTTCATGTAGGGTCTGAAATGTTGACATTATGCAATGCAGGAATAGCCTTACTGATGTCAGACAGATTACACATAGTTCATGACATGTTGACTAAATTTCAAAATAGTCATTGTCAGCACAACAGAACATTTTCCTTTCCTAACTTACATATCTTATTAGAAGAAAGACCACAAGATCATGCATTACCTTAATTTAAGATATATGTATATATATATATATATATATATATATATATATATATATATATATATATATATATATATATATATATATATATATATATATATATATATATATATATATATATATATATATATATATATATATATATTTTATTAGAATACAGTCACATTTTCTAATGCTAATGCAAATTCACAGTGTAAAAGGACCATTTTAATTTACCTTTTCCAAAGCATCATACCACTCAAACCCCCAAATGCAAATGTTTTGAATAGTTAGCTATTAGCACTAAGGCAGCTAATGTTAACATTCTTGCTCTCTGGCTAACTAGCCAGGCAGCTAGTCAAGAATGTAGCCTCATTAAAAGAGCTGTTTTATATACATGTCTGCAATATATTCCAGGTTACAGTTAGCATTAGGTTCATTTTAGGATTTGCAGTCCAAAGCAAAACATTTTAGAGTCCTATCCCTGTCTTTAGTTACATGGCTAACAGTAAAATGAGGCAACATCAAACGCGTGCCTGTTAATACTTTTACTGTTTTAGACCCAAAACTAAGACAAAGACAAGTTATGTAAGAAAATATAATATATAGTTGAAGGATACATTTTTTTTAAGGACACAGGATCTCGTCTAGACACGTATCTAACTCTATTGAGTGGCCCTGATATAGACTTACTGTCCTTAATGCCTAAAACATTCCCCCAACATTTTATAGCACCTCTAACATTGTTAATATTTTTTAAAATAGTATACCCATCACCCTGCCTAAAAGGTAAAGGCCTATTTTCTAAAGAACAGCTGTAGAGACAAAAACATAAAAGAGCCACATTACACACTGATCAAAAGTACGGGACATGAGGGATGTCTTTGAAGCGTTTATACATTTCCCATCCTCTTGTAGCGATACAATGGGGTGTTTATCAGCCCTAAAGAGACCAAAATCAGCTGGTGCAGATTCTGTTTGGTCCTTTTCTTTAATCCTTTCTAACTTTGCACCATTTGGAGCACATGAAGGTCCCTTATGAGCCGGCGCTGCTCACCACAACAAAGTTACGTCCCACTTTTATAAATGATGGCCAGTTGGACAGGTTTTGTAAAACAAGCTTTTCAGCAAAGGAAAAGGAAGTTTGCTCTTCTGAACCCCAGCAGCCAACAGGGGCCAAGATGTTTGATCCTGTCAAAGCTAATTAATGTTGCACACTGTTTCGGAATTAGCACCTTCCGCTTTGTGACGTTCTGATTTTTTTTATCACTGCACCCTATATGGGATTTCTTAACAAAAACGTTGAATATGTTCCAGGTTTGTTCTTGGACTGTGTTTCTAGTATATTGGGAATTAGTGTGTTAGCTTTACAGAGCCAGATGTTTAAGACAAAACAAAGCATTTCCTATCTCTCGGTTTGTTTTTTAAAGCTCACTGGACAAACATCTCAAGACCATATAATCAATCATTAAAGGGATTGTTCAGTACTTACGCCCAATCCCTTCCCCTTTGCCTTGTTCTTTCAGATATTATTACGATAAGGTCTATAATACATTCGTCATCATCATGAATCTTGCTCTGAACAGTATCAGCTGCTGTTTCCTGAGTCACTGTCACAGATAAGACACAAGAACCTCAAAAAAAAGGAAAGATAGAGGTGGTATACATTAGTTAATTAAAAGTTTAAAAGTTCTGAAAATACGAGATTGTGACCTGTCAATGTGGCGCTAACGTTAGCAAACAGTAATTTTTCCAGAAACATTCCAAAGAGAAAATAAATACAACAGAGAAAAACAAGTTCAAAATTAAAGGAACAATAACCTGCACTGTTGTAATTTAAAAACTATATTTTTGCACAATTGAGTTACATTTGGCGCCCCTCTTGCAGCCAAAGGGCCTGTGAACACACTGCATTATGAGATATTATCTTACCCCTTTGTTTTTAAGTGTGGTTCCCAAAAATCTCCATTTGGAGGGGTGTGTAGCCCTTCCCCTAGAGCCAAATGAGTATTGACACACCTTAGACTCTTTGCAAGGGCTAAAGGGTAAGGGGTAGAATTGGGATTGGGCCTTAACATGTTTCTGTAGTCAGAATTTTTTCAGCACACTCCCAGTTTGAAAAAGCAGACAGGAGGCACCACAGAGGTTTCATGTATTGTTTAAACTGAGCCTCAGCCTGGAGAAGGTCCTCGTCCTGTGGTACCTAAACCAGCGCACGCTATGGAGCCGAACCAATACAGACCCGTCGCCTCGACATCACACCTGATGAAGACCATGAAGATCATCCTCAGCCTCCTTCGCACTGTGGTGAGCACAGCAATGGGCCCGCTGCAGTTTGCCTACTGGCCTAACATCGGGCTTCACTGGGCGCTGACTCACCTGGAGACTGCCGGGAGCACTGTGAGAGAAACAGGCCACAGCGCAACTGTGAGTCTGAGGTGGTGGTCTACAGCACTGGGTCACCTCAGCGAACAGTTCTCTCACCATTCCTCTTTACACTCTACACTTCGGACTTCACTTACAACACCAGCAGCAGTCACCACCAGAAGTTCTCTAATGACTCAGCCACTGTGTCTGAGGGGAACAACCTGGAGTACAGTTTGGTAATCATGGGTTAGGATTAGGAAATTTATCAACTGGTCTGGGTTCAACCTAGCCTGGTTCTACCAGACTCTCGTACATTTCATTTGTACAGAGAGTCTGGCCTCGCTACATTGACAAGCGTTTACTTCCTTGTATGCGGGAACTCTGTTGAAGTTTAAAACTATTGGATCTGCCCAGAGTCACTCAGGATCTGCCATAGCCAATCGCTAACGTGTGGTCGTGACGTATGTCATGCGCCGAAACCGACCGGAAACAACAAGTCACTCCCTCTGTTCGCTGATTGGTCCTACAAAAAATTGATTTCTGGAAACCTAAGAATATACAGCGATCCCAGACTAAGTACTAAAGCGAAATGAAATTGAGCGGAAGTACGTAGGAGGGCGGAGCCAGGCTAGGTTCAACCACCTGCAGTTCAACACCAGCAAGACAAAGAAGATGGTGATCGACTTCAGGTGAAGGACATTCCCCTACACACCGGTATACATCCATGGTTCGGACATTGAGACAGTGGACAGTTTCAAGTACCTGGGTGTTCACCTGAACAATAAACTGGACTTTAACTGTCTGTGAGCTGCACAGTACATCTTACCTTTGTGGGTTCAATAAAGTCATATCTTATCTATTTTATCTTATCTGATCTTAATCGGACCATTAAAATTCACTTTAACAACTACTAAAGCTTGTTACATTTGCGGGTTATAGACTAAATGAATGCGTTCTTTTTGGCAAATGACTGCTACTTATGTATTTCCAGTCTCTGTAGAAGCACTTCTGGCTGGCCATCCATGTCTGCCCTAGGTTTGTCTGTAAGTAATATAATCGAGCCACACAACTTAAGATACAAACTTAGTTCTGCATCATAATAAGCTATATCTGACACGTTTATATCCATCTATATTATATTTCATT